>BSBK01007283.1:712500-885000 GCA_027943335.1 Chamaecyparis obtusa
TTGTGATTTTATCTTTCCCTCTTCTATTTCGCTCCAATTGAATTTCTTGCCACCAGATCTTCGCATGACCTTTCAGTCTGGCCTTCGCAAATTTGACTCTATCAGGATCGTCAACATCTTTGTACTCAAAATATTCCTCACATTCATTGATCCAGTCAATCAATTCCTCTGGGTTAAGATTTTTAGAAAATGTAGGAACCTCAATCTTAGGTCTTTTCCCAATCTTGGAAATGGCCCGAAAAAGTCTTTCTTCCTCCTGGTTCACAATTTCAACTTCTCCTGCTTGATATTTTTCTTCGGCTTCATCCTCGCTTTCATCTCTGACATTAAGATTCATTCCTCTGTGAATCTCTTCTTGCAATGCTCGCACTTGTCTCTGCAGCTCTCTAACCTCAGGTGTTACGACACCAGCTCTTCTGCCACGTTCCCTTCGTGGAGGCATTTTCGCGATGCGCGCTAAAACCCTAGCCACGGTCCTGGTGCAAACTGCCTCACGGTCGGCAATCTGTTTACACACTCAAGAACTCCTTCTCTGATACCACTTGATGAAGGGTGCTCCCCTTAATACCACAAACACATAACAGAAAGAGAGAAACAACAACAATAATATGCAAGAACAGAAAATTTGGCTTCTTATTATCTCCACAAATGTGGAATTACAAACTTTCAGAATTATAATATGCAAAGCCACATGGGCATTCCCTTACAATATTCTGTAGGACAAAGCCTCGAACTATTACCCAGAACTATTCTGAACTGCCTAAGACAATAATATAGCCTTCCTTATATAGGCAATTTTCCACCACCTGGGAAGGTTCCAGAATTTTAGCCAATAAGGCCGACCAAATTTAGAATTATTTTATTTTACATTTTATTACATCATAGTCGGCTCAAGATAACCTTTGAAACCCGAACAGAAATTTTGAAGAAAATTATTTTTCGCCATTTCAGGTGGCCCAACTTCCGAAGACCATAAGTCATCACCAATTGACCCGCTCGGCTATTATAACCCCATTTTGGAAATGCCACGAAGTGCTCTACAGGCTTGACCGGCACAAGCGCCTGTCATCCAAATTTTTGACCTCGTCCGGGGCCTCTAAAGCCTTCAAAACTGAGTTCAAAGTTTCTGTACCCTGCTGCCAATACCAAAAATCTTCAATATCTTCCAATATACACTTGATCTGGCAATGAAACTTTACTGGCAGGCTTATATGACCAAAATGAACCTCCAAGAAAGAAATCAAATCATTCTGAGCACATATGAAAATTATCAAAAATAGTAACTTTTCATAAATAGCAGCTCTGCACAAAATAGCCCTTATTGAATATAAAAATAGAAATATTTTTGGGTGATGCAAGATTGCTCTTACACCCAGGATGCTCCTGCATCAGGTTAACTCTAGAAGTTAAGAAGTCATAATCACACAACATTGTTAATTTTAGAGCTACCATGAAATGAGAACCTAGGTACATTAACCTGGATAGAAAGAGAGGAACATTGGATACCCTTGACTTTTTAGCCACAAACTCTATTGTGGCCTTTGTATAGTTGTAGTGAGGGAAAATAAATATATAATGAGGAGGTAGAGAGTTCTAGATGGGACAAACTAGAAAAGAAAAAAGATTCTTTTGGACCCTTGAGCATGGTGGTGAAGGACAGAGGAATGTGGATGATTTCATAATCAATCCCAAGATAAGGAATTTCACAATACTAGAGGACCATCAATAATTTTAGTAACGGAAAAAATGACAAGCCTAAGTAATGGCTCTTTTATAAATTCTACTTTTATGTGATCACTATGTCACATTCCTAGACTATCCTCTAGTTTACTCATGAACCTTTCTTTCTAGTTTCTTTTGAGTCAATTCCTTTAAATTAACACAAGTATTTTGGTTATGCACAAACCCTTGTTAGAAGGTTAAAACTACACTGGGGATGACACCCACAAATTCTTCACTACTGCAAATAATAAAGTATGTTAGTTAAGGCTACAAGTTGTGATCACTTTTGATGATCTTACCCTATTAGGAGTAACAATAAGATCAGCTAGATCTACCTGGTTAAAGGATTTTAACAACACTACTTGAGTGTGTACTTGGTTAAGAGATTTAAAACAAAGACTGTTAGGTCAACTCTATAAAGATATTTTGCTAACTCTGTTATAATCATTAGACAATAAAATAAGGTTATCTAAAAATGGACAAGTTAACTTTACTGAATTAGATCTATGAAGTACTGAATATATATCACCTTTGTGTGTAGTAATTTGATCCCTGATTTTCTTAGTAGCCTTGATTTCTTCTGAATAAACTGAATTCTGGTATCTATCTTGTCATGCAAACCTTGTCTGAATTCTAATGTCTTGAAGGTGGCTAATAATTCAAGATATCCTTCTTTTCCTTTGTATGCATGCATATGTCAAAATGACATGGAATAAAAATACATAACATATTGCTTTGTGTTACATAACCTAATTAGGTTTACATCTTCTTAGGAAAACCTAAGATCTATGATATAAAAAATTAACCTAGATCTAACAGTTACATAGAGATCATCATCACATTTAATTATTACATCTATAAAAAAAGATCCTCGATCTTGGTAAAACATTTTTAATTCTATTATAACCGTTTACATACATAAATGTGCCAAAACTAATTACTATGTCATTTCCTAGATTGCTTGGTAAATACTATCAATACTGCTCGGTAAATGTACTGGTGATCGGTGTCCAATCTGCTCGATGTTTACTGATGCTTAGTGCTTGATATACTCTGTTGATCAGTAAAATTTCTCTGGTGCATGGTTAACCCTATTTCCTTTTAACTCTTAGTGTTGCCTTGTGAATACTTGGTATAAAGGCTTGTTTGATTAATTGATTGGAATATTTATCTTGTAGTTCTTCCTTTTACCGACTGATTAGCATAGATAACTGACTGATTTACTTTGATAATAATGACAACATCTAATGCTCAATAGAGATAACAATCTCCCCCTTTGGCATTAGTATCAAAACTTGTAATGTATATACATCGATATAACCTTTACTGTCCTTGCTTCATATATACATGACAAAAATCTTCAATTTTATTTTGTAGAACTCCCCCTCGATGCATGCTCCCAATATGTGTGTAGTACACTTAGCTTATAAGTATACAATTTGGCATATACATTATGTTTTCCCTCTTTTTGAGATTAATGCTAAACTCAAAAATATGTACTTACAACTTATCAAAAATGTGTTGATGGGTTTTCTTCAAAGATGCTAATAGGTTCTCCCATTCCTCTTTCAAGTTGGTGAGAGCAATGTGCTCAAGACCGAATTGTGCATGGATGTCAAAAATACTCTCCAACACATAAATTTCTTGTGTTGCATCTAAAACTTGCACTTTGAGAATGTGTTGCTCAATTATTTTCAAGTGGGGAAGCAGCTCTGCATGTAGCTTAGTGACCTAGTCACTTATTTTGTCTTCCTGCTTCCTCAACTCTGGTCTTGACCATTGAAGTTCTTGTACATGTATTATATGCTTAAGATAATTATTTTGCTCGGTTAAGGCTCTATTTTCACTAGCATGGATTTTAGTATCCAGTTGTTTAACCTTTTCACTAATCTCAGCAGTGAAGTTCTCCATAGTGCAAAGCTTTACTAACATCTGAATTATTGTCTAAGTAATAGATTGGACTTCGGTTATTACCTTAGACAAATTTATCTTATTGATTTCTACTTCATGGCTGATCTTTTCTGCTAATTTGTTCTATATTTTTAGTTCTTCCCTCTCTTTAATTCTCTTTTCTTCTTCAATTTCCATGACATTTATTTCTTGTGCAAGAGTTGCAAGATAGTCCATGATTAGTATGTTTTTATTGATTTGGACTTCAGGTACTACCTATTGTAAGATGTCTCTAACATTCTCCAAAATATCCTTTCTCTTGCACTCTTTTCTATGCTTCTCCTAAGCTTCTTTTCTTATGCATAGCTCCCCATATTTTCTCAATTCCTCGGGGTCTAGGGTCCTCAGGTCATAGTTAGGTATAACAATGACCTCTTCAAGTGTGACCGACCCTTTTCCATGCTTTTTCTTCTTCTACTTCAGCTCTTGGGGTGAACTCTTAACAAATGGAATAATTTCTTTTACCTCAACATTCTACATTTCTTGTCCGATTGACACTTTATCTTCCCTTTTATGTTCCTTAGTAACCTATGTGTCAGTTGACTAAGATGGAGCTTTTGATGTAGTGTTCGGTAGGGTTGCCTTGGTTTCCTTAGGGTCATTTTGGCCCTGTGTTTCTGTCTCTATTTCTTTAGGCTCATCTATTTCAGTAGGTGCACTTATGCTTTGTTCCCTTGATGTGTCTTTTTTTTCTTCTGGGATTGAGCCTTCAGGTTTCTCCTTAGAAATTATTACAATTGCTTCCATTAGTATAGGAAGATCACTGAGTATTGAACTTATTGTTGGCTCGGTAAGTGTACCTTAATCTTGTGTTTTGGCTCTAGCAATTGTGACATTGTGATCAACATCGATATCATTAGGATCACTATTTGTGATGTCCTCAATGAGTACATCTAGTGCATTGTTATCAATTCCTTGGATCTCAACTTGATCTGGTGCATCCTGGGTGAAGCTCATATCCTCAGTGGAAACTATAGTATCAGGTACCTCAATATTTGATATATCAATCTTGTCTTGTTTCAATGCTAGATTTGCATCATCATCATGAATTCCTTTTCCTTTTGTCTTTAGTTTCTTTTGGGGAATTATGGCTACGACCATATTTTTTGATTCCTCTCAGGATTGTATTATTGATGTCCAGATGAGTTGAGTATTCTCATCTATGTCTGTCATATTTTTATCAAGTATCTGTAGTGATTGGTTCTTCACTCAAAATCTCTTTGAATGCTTGCTCATATATTCAACAATTTTAGGAATTGTCAATTGAGGAATTGTAAAAACTAGGGATTGTTCCCTCATTCTCTTCTCGGCATCTAAGGCATAGGACCAATTTTGTGTGATTCTTTCTTCTAGTGCATTAGGTAAATGTTTGGAAAACTCAATGGGAACTTTTTTGAATCGACTCATCATCTGGATGATTTCCTCTTCAATCTTGTTCTGATCCTCAGTTGATAAGAGATCAAACTGACTAATTTTAGGATCACTAAGTCCACCATTCTCTATTATTTATTCTACTAATTCATCAATTGATCTACTCTTATTATAAAAAATTTATATTGATTATTATCATCATGTTCATCATCTAAATCATGCTTACCCTTGATTATATTTCTTCTTTTCTTTGGGGCATCAACAATAGTTTTAGTACCTCTTTGTATGTATGTCTTGGTCAATGTTGCTGCTTTTGGTCTTGATATTTTTGTGACTCCTTTCTTTAGTAGTGGTGAAGTTATAGTTGTTGACCTTTTGTGTGCCCTTCTCTACATATCTAACTAATTCTTCTTTGGATTCGGTGAAGGGGAGACCGGTGTAGAGTGTACATCCTTTTCTAACTGATTTTCTCCACTATCATGAGGTTTTTCAGTAAGCAATAACTGACCTTCGGTTGCAACTTCAACTAGTGTACTCTTAGTTGATCCAGTATCATCTCCAAACTTCTCTACAAGATTATTCATCATTTTCTTTGATTTCTTTGTTATCTTACCGATAACCAGGCCTATTTTTATTCTTGTATTTGCCTCCTCGTATGTTCCAAACCTTTCTTTTTGAACATCCTTTGGTGTAGCCAATAAAGCCTTAATTGATTTGGATGAAAAATTAATATCCATTTCTTATCCAATGGGGGCTAACCATTTTTTCCTAGGCTACACAGCCTTGATCAATGTGTGATCGGTATAAAAAAGAAAACATATCTCATGCTCATAGTCTTCAACCAATTATCTTAGAATTCTGCTCCAAGAATTCATTCTGCACTTGAATTTCTCAAATAATTATCAAAATACTGTTGAGATTATTTCCCAAGCCCTTAATCAATTATGTAATTTGTACTATAATTGGCTTGTTGATTGACCACTCTATATTAATGGCTGATGGGAAAAATATTTTTACATAAAAGAATATGCACATAATTAGGGATCCAAACTTACATGTGTTATATTTTATCAACTAGATAGTCTTCATGTTCTCTTTAATTTGCTTCAAAAGAAGCTCGATGAGGTCCAATTGGAAACCTTTCTTAACCATTTTGTATGCAATGTCAACTGCTCCACATGGCACACTGTTTGGTCTACTTGACTAATATATTTTATATCTAATGCCACGAGTTGCAAATTTCACCTCTAGGTCTTTGATTGTGCTGACCTTCAATGCTTTGTCATCCCACTCAGCTCTGGTGTTTGTCTTAGTGTCTATTCTCGATGTACTTTGAATTGTCTTTTCTTTATCAGTGGTAGGATACCCAGTAATCACATGAATCATGTTCTTGTTAATCTTTACTGGCTCATCCAACTGCAACTTTCCATCATGAAACCTACTTAGAAAAACCCTAATCCATTCACTTTTAAAATCCTTCAAGAAATTTAGGGCATTCATTAAACCTTTTACTTCTAGTTGTTTGTGTTTGGGTTTCAGTCTTTTATCTTCTCTGCAAAGTTTTTGGTAAGTAGCATACATCTCAAAATCTCCAATTTCACCAATCTTGCAGTGAATATATGACCGCACATCTTCAATCAGTATAACCCTAGGTGGTATACTAGAGAAAGCTCCTGTTTAATCAATTTGTGATGCAACTTCAGGGTGAAGCTTGTATTGGGGTTCATTGCACATTGTAGACACTATTAAATTTACTTCCTCCTCCTCTGCAAACTTTGATTTGTTTATCATTGATGCAAATGCCATTTTCTTAACTTAGGGTTTCATTTAGTAGTATGAATCAACTTGGTAGCAACTGTACTTAGAAATAATGATGAAATCACTCAGAAGATTTTGAAACTACCTTTAAATGCTCTAAAATTTATTTTCTCTTCAAAATTGTTGGTAAAGAAATGAACTAAGTTCATCGTCTATTTATAAATTTTTCAAATTCTCGCTCAAATCATTTGTAATAAATAGTTAACCTACTTACAACTCGATGATAGTTGTCAACTTGGTGACTACTGCAAAATACCATCAGATCGGTTAACAAATTTTTTTTCACTCAGTTAAAGCTGATACTTAGTTAACCTTGCCTAGAAGTCACCAATGGGTAACTCCTTACTCGGTCTAGCATATACTGACTATATAACATTGAAAGGTCAAAACTTATAAACCACATTGCATCTTAATTCATCCAGATTTGGTATCGGCTCATCAAATATAAGGAATTGTATGTAAAATAAGATCAACGTGGAATATTAGTTCCATACATACCTTTTTCAACTTAGGTAGAGTTGCAAATGTCACCCAATCCAATGGAAAAGATTTCACCAATTGCATTGCTTGACTCAACATTATCATTTGATGCCTTTCTCCACATAGTTTTTCTTATCCTCATGATATCTTTAGTTGTATTTCCATTCTCAAAAAAAATTTCTTCTGGTGCTCAATCTCTACAATCTTTACTTAGGTGACTGACTTTATGACAATGTAAACATGCCATACCAATGCCTGTCCAACTTTGAGATTTTTCAGACCATCTTTTCCTCCTATAATTAGCTTCAATATGTCGATACCTTCCACATACTATGTATTTAACCCATGTGTTATAATCCCAAGTATAATCATTACCTTGTCTTCTCGGTTGATAAGATTTGTGATATCCTTTTGGTGTCCAGACTTGCTTCAACTTCATTTTCCATTCTTGTGAAGTGTGTCCATGCATGTTTCAAGTATGACAATGTTTCTCAATGTAGGGTTTTTTAGGATTCCTATTCAACTTAGATCTACATTCATATGCTTGATGTCCAAACTTGTTACAATTATAACAATGACCATTAAACTTAGGAGTGGTTTTAGGTTTACCTTGTGCTTTACTCTTGCAAACATTTGAAGTGTGGCAAGGTTTACCACAGTGATAGCATGTTAGCATCTTAGGTCTTTAACTCTAGTTATTATCATCTTATCATCTTTCTTAGATGATTCTCCTTGCTTGGTGTATCCTCTTGGTAGTCCATCCAAGTTCTCTCTGACTAATCAGGAACTCATCAATTTTCTTGGAATTTGTCTTCAGCCTTTTTCATCATCTCATTGTGTTGTTTCCACATCTTCACTTCATGCTTCAATCTTTCATTTTCTTCTCTAAGTTCACCAATGTCTTCAAGTGTCTTTGTTAACTCAATATTCACTCGGTTGATCTCCTAATTTACAATAATCATTTGATTAGATATTTCAAAGTGATGCTTGGTAAGTCTCAATATCTCAATTTCTTTTACTTGTAGTTGTTTAGTCATTTGTCTTCTATCTTATATTGCCAAATTCCTCTCTTGTTCATCTTGTCTAGCATTTTTCATCACATCAATCAATCTTACCATCTATGCTTCTTGACCGATCTATAGGGCTTTCACTAGTTCATTCAAATGAATATTTTTCTCAGATATAGCAGTTTTAGAACTGTCAGATATACTCCCTGCACTAGATCCTAAATTCTCAAATGGGTCATCAATATCTTATTCATGATAGTTAGTCTCACATTCCTGAATAGCCATGTTCTTTCTCTGAACTAGTAACTTTTTCAATTCATCCTCAACTTGTTTGTATTTCTCAATAAATATCTGCATCTGAATCTTTTGATTTTCAATAGTTTTGTCCAACTTGTATCTCTCCATGATTAGATATTTCCTCTTCAATCATTAAACTGTCCAATAAGAGATATGAGCTCTAATACCAATTTTTGGGATGGAGAGATAGGGTACTGAGAGGGGAGGGTTGAATCAATGCCCTCAACTAAGAGGGGAGGGGTGAATCAGTGCCCTCAAAAACTTTTAACTTGATACTCAATCTGTAAATAGTAGTAAACTAATCTATCCAACTGAATCCATAGTTTTCAACATACATTCAATTGACTTGCTAAATGTAAAGTGCATGAAACAAGAAATAATTCAATCACATAACAAAAGTATTTTGGTTATGCAGAAACCCTTGATAGAAGGTAAAAACTACAGTGGTGATGACACCCACAAATTCTTCACTACTGCATATAATAAAGTATGCTAGTTAAGGCTACAAGTTGTGATCACTTTTGATGATCTTACCATGTTAGGAGTAACAATACGATCAGCTAGATCTACCTAGTTAAAGGATTTTAACAATACTACTTGAGTGTGTATTCAGTTAAGAGATTTACAACAAAGACTATTAGGTCTACTCTATTAAGAGATTTTTCTAACTCTGTTACAATGACTAGAGAATAATAGAAGGTTATCTGAAAATTGACAACTTAACTTTTTCTGAATCAAATCTATGAAGTACTGAATATATATCACCTTTATGTGTAGTAATTTGATCACTGATTTGCTCAGTAGCCTTGATTTCTTCTAAATAAACTGAATTCTAATATCTATCCTATCATGCAAACCTTGTCTGAATTCTAATGTCTTGAAGGTGGCTAATACTTCAAGATCTCCTTCTTGTCCTTCATATGCATTCATATGTTAAAATGACATGGAATAAAAATAGCATAATTCTTTGTGTTACATGACCTAATTAGGTTTACATCTTCTTAGGAAAACCTAAGATCTACAGTATACAAAATTAACCTAGATCTAACAATTACATAGAGCTCATCATCACATTTAATGATTACATCTATAATAAAAGATCCTCGATATTGGTAAAATATTTTGTGATTATGTTGTAACCATTTATGTAGATAAATGTGTCAAAACTAATTACTATGTCATTTCTTGGAGTTCTCGGTAAGCACTATCAATACTGCTCAGTGAATGTATTGGTGCTCGGTGTCCAATCTTCTTGGTGTTTAATGATGCTCAGTGCTTGGTATACTATGTTGATTGGTAAAACTGCTCTGGTGCTTGATTAACCATGTTTCCTTTTAGCTCTCGATACTCCCTTGCGAATACTCTATATATAGGCTTATTTGATTAACTGACTGGCATATGTAGCTTGTAGTTCTTCCTTTTACCGACTAATTAGCATAGATAACTGAATGATTTACTTTGATAATAATAAAAAAATAGTTAATCTTGTGATGAATGAATATATATTGTGTCTTGTATATGTAGTTCTTGATAATATTTTTCATGCAGAAGAATTAAGTGAGAAAAGATTAGTAAATGGTGCTCAATTATGTTAAATTGTCAAAGACTAAGTCCCTACAACTTAGCAAGGATCTACAATTAAAGAAGTCTTTTGTAGAACTCATCACATTTCATGTTGATCTAGTCCAATGGTTACTTTTAATGAGGATTCAATCTAGGAAGTAGTAGAGGATAGATCTTCTTTTTGTGATGTTGAACAAGTATGACGTTCTTCATTTAGTGGATGGATTTCTCCTTCTTTCTAGTTCTGTAATAACTTTGGTATGTCTATCTTCTTGGCGTTGATATTTTAGTGGTTAGTTAGTTAGTGTATTTTCTATTATAAATAAGATGTTTATCCTCCTCAGAGGCTAGCTCAGATAAGTTAGAATTTCTCATGTAATTACATTATCAAGTTTGAATATAGTTCAATTTAGTTCCAAGTATGTTTGTAATCAACAACTTTTTACAATACAAATAAAGCAATGGAATTCTAAGCATAATAGTGTCTAACTAATTTTTTCACTTTATCACTTAAGGGGGACCACTTGGTGAGTACTCACTATTAATTTCTACATTAGGTCCTTTCAACTTAGTTTGTAAGTTTTGGAGTTTTTTTGTTCCTACAACCACTGGAATTAATTTCCTGTGATTGTTCCTGTAGCTAAAGGCAGACATAGTAGTTCATGTATGTACATCCGTAATATAGTAGTAGTTTTCATAGGTTGATTTTAGCATTTGAATTCCATTTATCATTAAAAGAAATTTTAATTACAACATTTATCTTTCTAGTATTTACCTTTCAAGCATTACTTTCTTTGAATTATAGGATAGCATGGCTCTAGTAGAGACTTAGTGGACATACCAGGCTGACCCATTTCAAGTTCATGTCCCTTGGTTGACAAGTAAATGAAATTTCTCCATTAGAGAGATAGATACTTAGTTAGGATGTCCAATCCCCGAGTTCATCTCATGACCTAGTTATTAATCTAATTGGGAAGTTAAGTATAAGTGCATGCACAAGAAATGAAAAATTTCTTTACACAAGGGGTAGAATAGGATAAGTGCAAGGAAAATTGTATTTTAGGTTTTAAAACCTAAATTTCATGTGAATAAGAAGTGAGAGGAAAAATTATGCAATTTGGGATTTAAAACCCTATTTGCAACTAGTATGAAGGTGTATATTTTGTATATTGAGTTTTAAAACCCAATTTACAACTACTATGAAGGTGTGTATTTTGTAAGTCGGGTTTTAAAACCTAATTTGCAACTAAAAGTGAGTGATAATATATTATGTGTATTGAGGTTTTAGATCTAATTTACATCTTTGGCAGTGAGTTGATGTAAATTGGATTTTAAACCTAATTTACATTTTCTATGATGTAAATGCTATAAAAGTTGTTGATCAGGTTTTAAAATCGAATCAAAAGGTGAACATGTGATGGTAGTATTAATGGTTTATATTGGGCATGTCAATGTATATAATGCAATATTGTGAATTGAGTTTCAAAACCTCATTCAAACTTGTTTAATGGTGCGAGAAGGTGAGAAGATTTAAACTTGTGAATTGGTTTTTGAAGCCCAATTCATAACTATAATAGTGATGATATTCATCTAAATGAGTTTTGAAAATCCAAATATAGTCAGTCAAGAATGTAATAATAGGAATGATCAAAAAGATGTGTCATTCCATAAAACTAGTGGCACTACTTAGTTGTGAGTGCAAATTAAGGATAAATTCCTGAGTTGTATCATAGATATGAAGTAGAGTACATAGTGAATTCTCAAGGTTTGAAACCCCTAACAAAGAAAAATAGAATAAAATGAAAAAAAAATGATAAATAGTAAGACATAACTAGAAATTACAAAAAACCATGAGATCAACACTACACAATACTCAGACGACCGTGAAGAGGCAAAATGTAGAGATAAAATGCACAAAAACAAGTTAAAAATGCAAATAAAGCATGCTAAAAAGACTTTGAAAATAATTAGGATATGCCACTAAGTAGCATTAGATGTCTACATGGTTTAATATGCAATTTGGATTTTAAATCCTAAACTACATATTTGTAATTGGTTAAAGCTTTGAAATGTCACCCTAACTCAGGCATTAGGGTACCCAGATATTTCATGCTAACATGGAAACCTTCTCAAGTTGTTTGTAGACTTTGATTGAGAAGGAATCTCTGAATTCTAGGTTAGGTCCTATTGGATTTGGAATATCACCTGGACTGTAAATGTTGATTTGGAAAAGGGAAGAAAGAAAAGCTTTAAAATTGAAATGAAAAAGGGGCGATGCACCAAAACTAAACTCAAACTTATTTGGAATTCAAACTAGCATCCACAATGCACATACTAATGAGATTGGCACTATCATTCACTAATCAATATATAGGTCAACTTAAACTTCACTACTAGGGTTTACACCACAAATAATGAAAATATGCCAACAAACATATCAATTATGCAAAAAGGTTTGATTTTTTGATAACTTAGAGGAGGAATTGGATTAACTCACTTCTCTTTGTCACAAAACAAGTAAACACTGAAATCCAGAAAGATGAAAAGGATTGATTTCAATACTCAGAAAAATATGAGAAAATATGGGACACTTGCATTATGATCCTCAAAATTTGAAAATAGGTTACAAACATATGCAAAAAGGGAACAAAGAAACAAAAACGTTCACTAAGTCCTTTTCTCCACAATCTTGAACCTCTAAAATTGATAAAAAAAAATCAGTCTTATAGCCTCCTAAGGCCAAAATTTGAAAATCATGCCCCCTTATTTAGCCCTAAATCAGCTCAAAAATTTAGCCAAGAAACCCTAAAATACAAGCATATACAATGTGCCACTAAGTCAGCCCCTAATGTTGGTTTTTTAAGATAAATATCATTTAAAGAATATACCAACATATTACATTTATAATTGAGCTTTACCTAAGCTCCAATTCACAAACAACTCCTCAAACCTATACATAAGAATTAAACTTAAGTTTTTTTTAAAAAAAACTAAGTCTAAAGACTATTGCTAATTGCGACATAAGACTGATATGACCATCTTATGCAATCAGTAATGAAATATCTCTAGAGAGCTAGGTGAGGTGGCATTTGTAATCTCAATGCTCTGTGATCACTCTAAAAATATTTAATGACATTTATTGATCTCTGTCATGGGAACTCAATGTTTATCAAAACTATGTTTTTATTGGTCTTCAAGTTATGCTTGCATTTTGGAAAATATCACAGATAACCCTAAATCATGTCGAAACCTCCTGTGAAAAATTCAACTTGCAATCACTCCTTCCGTCTCTGTGTCTTTCTTTAAACTAGAGATCTGGCATGACCAAGGTGTACTCATGAAGCTCAGGCTTCATACTGAAGTTGTGATTGAGATCCCAGCTTCTAGCTTGTTAAGTTATTATCACTATAGCTTTAAAAGCTTGGGATGAAACTTCTTAGCATGTAACAATGAGCTCAGTTATGATTATTTATTAAATTATGATGCTCGGGCGGTGAACTTTTAATTATGCATGAAGCTCAGGTAGTAGATATGGATTTTTGCTTTGTCACATAGCTCGGCTCTGTAGCGAGGAACTCAGACTGTGAACTATTCTCGAACCCATGCCTTCTTCTCTCCTCTTTTCACAAATCATGAGCATGAAGCTCAGATTCATACACATGAAGCTTGGAGTGAGGGTTTCATACTGGTAGGTATCAAAGAGCTTGCTTGTAAAATGAACATGAAAACTTGGGTTTAACTTGGCTTGATTATAGAGATCTTGGCTTGTGACAGTGAGCCTAAGACTCCATGTTTTGCGGCTCTGATTATTATTTAAGATCTTGGGCATAACACATTTGGAAGTTAGGGCTTGATCTTTGACTTGGGCTTTGAACTCAACACTCCTATAAGAAAAACTTGAACTATCTCTGAGATAAGTATATCATTTCCTCTTTTCATTTGCTTCATTTAACTTGTATATTTTGAAGCTGAGTTCACTGTCATTTTATTGCAATGATTTTGGGGAATTTATTACTTTGTCGAAAAGATAAAAAACTGAGAGTTGTTTACTTTTTTTGGGGTTCTATTGTGTCCACTATTGACTTGGGTTTCTATTTGATTACACCAGTCTTTCTAGCACCATTTTTAGGTGCACACCAGTCAACTGTAGCTCATCATTATCCTCAGTTGTGTGTCGATACTCTAGTATAATGGTCATCATTCATCTTCAACCCAGGTTTTATTATTGTAGCTAGCTGTAAATTTGTATCTTTTTTGGTGCTTAACACCACTATAGACAGTGAGCATGCTAGTGCTTTATCACTGTTATTTTGATTTGTCTGAAGTTAAAGCCACCATGCTTTATCTTCACTGCTATGCTCTTTGCTTTATTATGTTCTTGAGATGAAAGAATGCTCAACTTAGAAATAATGACTGTAGTTTGTGAGGTTCGAACCTAGGCTCATGACTCTCACAAGCATAAAAGATATAAACCTGAGATTGAAACTTTTGTGAATGTATCTTTCTTTACATGCAGCCCTGTTACTAAACAAGTATCTTTTGACTAGTTTTTCTTATTTTTGCAAACACAATAGTGATTAATGCACAAAAATGATTTCCATTAAATGTCTAAAATACAATATTGTTTAATGTTCATGTCTATTAGGTTTGAGCACGAGTTGGTGACACCCACAAACACTAGAATGTAAACTTGAATTTGAAAAATAATGTAATTTTTGTAGCATTTGGCATTCAACATTGTACTTTTGAACATGCATTTTATTATCATTGTTACTTGATCATACATCTTGTAGTATTTTGGCTTTTATAGCATGGTTGTCTCTTTTTTTTGTACCTATAAAAAAGCACATTCATTGTATATTCATAATTCATATATGCAAATTCATTTGTTATTTTTGAAAGGGAATAAACCCTTATTATAGTGCACATCACTTGTGAATTCTTTGTCTTTATATGCATAGGCTGAAAAAACTTTTAACGCATTTGATACTGCATTGAAAATCACACTACATCTTCTATTCTCTTGACTGTGATATAGCATACCGGTCAATTTGAGCAATGCCTCTCTGATTACTCTGCTTTTATAAACAACATCAAATCCATCTTGTTAGGTTAGTGAACATGATCAAAATATCAATTTTATGTGAATGCCATGTATGGTGAAATTTATGAATTAATACCAATCAGCTGATGGTGTTCACTAACTTAACAAGATCCTTCTATTTCTGAAAAAGGTTTCTCAGCTACAAGAACTAAGTCCCTTTGATTCAAATATTTAGTTTATATATAAAAACTGTATACCAGAAATAGTATCTTCATAGAATTAGTATTGAGCAATAAATGAAATAGAAACTATTAGAAATAGGAAATACTAAGAGGAGGGAGTGAATCAGTATTTCACAAACTTTTTCTTTTGCCCACTTATGGATATAACAGATTACTTTAGTGCATACAAAGATTATCGAGCTGATTAACAAACATAGCAGTAAATAGAAAGAACTCATAACACATGATATGCTCTCGAGGAAACCCTGGCCAAGGGAAAACCCTGATGGGGATGGTACCCACAAAGATCACTAATCAAAAGTATCTTGTTAGGGATATTGGACCCTATTAAGAGTCAATTTACAATATATAGTAGATCTGTCCTGGTTAAAGAACTTTAGGCCTTATTAGAAGCCTTAACCCTGTTAGGAGTTAGATTACAAAACCTGATCACTAGCTGAGCTCACTGCCCAAATAGGTAATACAAAAAGTTTCTAACTATAGTATGGTACTACTTAAAACTTCACATCAATAGCCTTTTCTTCTATCACAATATACAACTATTGCAAGTTATCCTTTTCTTTCTTTTTACATATCACACACTTTTTCATTACATTTCAAGTATGCCTAATATATGAGTTATTAGAGCTAATAACTTTATATGGTCGGCTTCCAAAATCTTTATCCAAGAGTAAACATCTAGGATTTCATCCCTTCATAATGTTAAGTCATTATTTTGACAAGAAAAAATAATCCCTTAACTCTTTCGCTAAAACTGTCTCCAAAACTATTTTGTCTGCAAAAACTATCTTCGGTAAACTTCGAATAACTTCGTCTGTACTGCTCCAAACTTTATGCGCACTGAGATGGGGTATCCTCATACTCTGTAGAAGCTTTAGTTAACTGTTCAAACAAAAATATTGCTCCAGTGGACGTCGCCAACTAAATCTTCATTGGGTGCTCTGTCAGGATCACTGTATCCATACTTAGACAATTTCTTCCTTCAACTTGCCATACTTGCACTCCAGATTCTGCGCTCTCAATAGAGATCATATGTTGCCATAATGACAACATCTATGCATCCACATTAGCCAAATTTCCAACAGAAACTAAATAAACCACAATGTAGAAACTATTGAGAAAATTAGAGATCAATTAAGCATCCTATGGCTCTCTATCTAAGAGTGTTAATAGAAGCTCTCATCAAGCTACCATTAATGATAGTCCTAGAATGAGAAATGATAAAGATTAAGCTAAAGCTAACAATTAGTTCAAATTGAATGCTAATTAAGCTCTTAAAATTCCTTTCTATCTATAAAATGAAAGAGGTTCAATGCAATTCTCAGATGTGTGGTTCTTAATTATGACTGATTTTGGTATTCCTTTTATAGATTTTCCCAATGGTAGGGGGTGTAGTTGTGTTTGATCATGATTAAGCCTTGAGTTGAATATTTGGTTCCACCCTTTGAAGACAATGCAATGTTTATGTCCTCAAAGCTTGGGACAACTAGACAAGATCAATGGACAAGATTCTCTTTCACTTTGAGTGATTGAGATTGATTTTGGCTTGATCCATGTGAATGTCTTTCCTTAAATCTCATTGGTTGATTGAATTTCCTCTCCTTTTGGGTTGTTGAGAGTAATTAAGATTTATTAATTGATTTAATTGATTTATTTTAGCCATGTACCCCTTGAATAGGTTGAATTTGATTTAATCCAAAACTATAAAATTAAAAGAATTAATTGCACTTTGATTTGATTTCACTTGATTAAAATGCTCTTGATTTTGATTTATCTTGAATTAAGACTTGATTTTAATTTTGATTGGCTAATTATGCATTGTGATTCAATTGATTTGATCTTGTCCTTGATTCACTTTGATTTGCTTTGATTTATCATTAAATTATTTTTGTCCATTTTTCAGTGATTACAAATGCCCCTCTTTGATTTGATGTGTGAAGCATGTAGATTCAAAGAATACCCTGATCTTGTTGATGATATCTCTTGATTCCATTGATGGTCGATCTTTGATGCTCATTTGATGCTATTCGATGGTCGATTCTTGATGCCTGATACGAGATTGTTGCAGATTCTGATGATGTTCCTTCAATTGATGTGATACTCTGATGGTCATTCTGATGATTGATCCTTGATATGATGGTTGATCCTGATGAAAAATCTTGATGTGATACCTAATTTGATGATTGATTTCCCGATTCGATGCCCTATTCGATTATTTACAAAATTTTTTTTGATAAAAGCTATCTCTTTGATTTGATGATCGATCTCTTGATTCTTGATGATGTTACTGCTGATGTTGATGATGTTGCTATTGATTATCTAATGGTATGCTCCCTCGAAAATGAAATAAAATTTGATCATTGGTTAAAATCTCTATGATGTTGTTGGTCGATTCATGGTGATTTAGTTTAATTTGTAATGAATTTTATTTTTCTTTCCGATATTGTTGTTATGTCTTTTTGATTTCAAATGCCCCTGTTTTAATTGATTTGTTGAAATTTAGTATTTATTAGGTCAATTGTAGTAAAATATTTCATTTTTAGGTCACATATATCCTCTTTAGGTCAAAAGGCTATATAAAGGGGTCAAAATTCCTTTTTCAGTATTCATTTTTACTTTCTCTTTTTCACTTTTACCTCTCTAACTTGTTTGACCTTTCCATGATGTTTGTCCCCATCCACGAGCATCGGTTCAAGAAATGTCATTGATATCAGTGTTTGCCTCACTCTGGATGTCCGATGAGTGCCTATCCTTCTTTATTTTTTCGATTAATGCATTTAATTTCAAGATTTTCAATTTTTTCCAGTAAAAGTACCCTTTTTTCTATTTTTAATTGAAAGTGCACTTTTACCCAATTTAATGGTGCTTTCACCCTCAAAGTTGCGCTTCCACACTTTTAATGAGTGCTTCCATGATCTGGTTCTGCACTTTCTCTCGTTAAAATTTGGCCCTAAGCCTCTTTTACTTTATCAAAGTGTGCTTTTGATATTTTTAACAGTGCTTTCAATTTATTTGGGCGCTTTCACCTATGTTTCCACTTTTACTCTTTGAAATAACACTTTTACCATGTAAAACAATGCTTTTGCTTTTGTTCACTTTGCAACTTTAAATGGCGCGTTCACTCTGCCAATTTTTTTTTTTTAATTTAGTTAAGTCCACTTTGCGATTTTTCTATCATCATTGATCAGTTGATAGGTTAAGTTCCCAGTCTTGATGTTCTTAACAAGTTGTAATATGTTAGAATTAATCAGTTATCATTGGAATGTTTTTTGTCAATCTAGATTCAGATGATGGGTGAGGATAAATTTTTCTATTCTATCTGAGTAGAAACATGAAAACTGATTGTGGTTTGATAGTTTGATAAATTTTTGATTGACTTTTAAATTATCCAAATAATTAGTGATTTCAATTATAATGTGTTTGAACTTGCTTTTGTAGGAGGTCCTTGGGTCTTTGCATGTTTGTGGTCCTTATCTGCTATCTTGGAGTATGATCCCTGATTTGAGTGCAGTGGATCATCATTACATTGGTCATTGTGGCTTGTCTTTCCTTCTATATCTTCCTTGATTCTGAGTGAGGGTATGTGCAAGATCATGAGGGGCCAAACTATGCCCATAAGTGGCAATGAAAAATCAGCAAATCAGGATTAGTCAACTTGACGTGAAAATTTCAACTAGCTATGAACCTAATATCAAAAAGTTGTAAGAATAGAATCTATAGAAAATTGAATATAGTTTCTAAAATACTAGGCCTTTTTTGAGAAAAAGTTAGTATGATTGGTGAAAAGTATAGATTTCAATGTAGTAGTACAAAAATTTCAGGAAAAAAATAAGTAGGTGTATGTCTGACCACCTTAATCATAATCAAATGATAATATTTTATTATAAAATTTTATATATAAGTAGTAGACTCATGCCCAGATGTGATACATATTTTTTTGTAATTTTATTCCAAAAAAATAATTAATTATGAATTTTTTGCTACAACATTTTCAGAATAAAAAAACTCCCGTGTCTGACCACCTTAACTCATTCAAAACTTTACAAAATTTAAAATTAAAAAAAATTCCTTATAGTAGGTGAAGCATAGAATGTGACGCATTTTTTGGATTTCAAAAATGTTATACCATCTAAAAGTTAGATTCATTTTTCAATTAGTATATAAATCAACACTTTAGAGGTAGCTCAATTAGAAAATAACTAATAATTACTTACCGAATTCAAATTTTGACAGTAATTATATTGATAGAAAGCTGATAATATCCTTAAGATACCCTTTTCATTTTATCAAATTCAGGTGAAAAAAAAATTGTCAGCTACATTGTCAAAGTTTGGAACTGACATCGCCACTTTTTGGCCCCTCATGATCTTGCACATACCCATGAACTAGGGTCTGCTCACTACTATGGCTGAGCATTGGTACTCAGACCATAATACCTTTTATCTTCCCATGGGGGAGATGATGATTACACCAGAGGATGTATATCACATTCTGTGGTTGCCTACTCAGGGAGAGCTTGTCAATTATGATTTTGTTTATGATGGCTCAACATGTCGATGAGTCTTCAGTGATCCTACCATTGCTGATTAGCATATCCAGTGGGCTCAGTTTGTTTCATTCCCTATTTTACCAGCTATTCTTGGTACTCTGATTGGTGGTTTCCTTCTTCTTGATAGATGTGGGCATATATTTGTTGTTAGCTACGGTCCCATTTTGGAGGATTTGATGGCATATCCTCATTGGTTTGATTGGGGTTTTTGTTTGTTAGCTCAGTTATATCATGAGTTACACACTGTTGTGTATATGCATTCTACTACTTTGACTGCGGGAGCTATCTTGTTACAACTATGGACTTGGGAGCATATCCCAGTGACACATCCTGTTATAGCTTGAGATCATCAACTAGGTTGGCCTTTTGCATGGATGTACGATGGTATCCTTATCCAGACCTACATGGGTAAGATGGATTATTGGTGATGAGTTATTGATGATATGGATACTATTACTTGGTGCCCTTATCTTGGTTGTGAGTCTTGGCCAGAGGATGATGGTGAGCTTCCTTATATGTTCTATCCTCACTGGATGATTGGACATTCTACATTTGTTATAGAGAGATTCTGATTTCACCAAGTTTTTTGTTAGTATGGGTGTACTCAGGATATGCCACAAGGGGTAGCCATGTATGCTCATGTACAGGCTGAGAGATCATTGTGGGGCCCATGTGTAGATTTTGGGATAGTTGTATGGGAGATACGAGAGATTGGGTATTGTCCTTGGTCTCCTAGGTCACATGTTATGGATACAGGTATCACTAATGAGTATGGTGCTTGGTTACATCGATATCCTTTTCCCAAATTCACAGATCATGTCGAGAGGATTCCCACCAATGAGGAGTTATCAAATGGGGATGATGGTGTTGGTGGAGATGGTGATGATGATGACAATGATGGAGATGATGGTGGAGGTGGTGGTGGTAGGATTAGGGGATGACGTTAATGATGGGGTCATCAAGGAGCTAGAGTAGGTAGAGTACATATGCCAGTGATTGCTACTACTCTGATTCCTCCTAGGGGTGGTGATCAGGTCAGGGGTCGATGGGTTGACAAAGTATTACATTAGGTTACCAGATCCAGCAGATAGGCCTTGAGTTGGGTGTTAGAGAGAGGTTGAAGCAAATATAGCACAAGTATTACTTTATCAGCCACAGGGTGCTCCTTCTTAGTAGGCTATTCCTCTAATTGTTCCTTGGGCTACCTCATCTCAGAGACATGCTTTTGCTTCAATTCCTTCATCTTCTTCACATCCATATTCTTCTCTCTTTGTTCCATCTTTGGGTGATCCATCTTCATCGATGTCATCTTCTTTTGTTCCTCTTCCACAGTCTTCTATAGCATAGGGTCATGCCCTAGCCTTAGCATCAGATGTTGCATCTTTGTAGACTCAAATATAATCCATATAGAAGAAAGTTTCATAAATGAGCTCGATGATGCAGACTTTCATAGCTACCATGAGTCAACATGGCTTACAGGCTAGTTCGAGTCAACCTCCTGATAGTGCTCCTAGTCCTGATGGTACCAATGGTGGTGATGAATCCATTGCTTGAGATCTCTTTGATATACATGATCTTTCTCTTCCTTTTTGTTATCAAGACATTGGACTCTTATTGTATCATTTTTTATTGATGTTGTTTATGTTGATACTTTGATAGTTGTTGGACACTTCTTTTATGATGATGTTATAGACTCTGATATCTTATTCATTTATGATGATGCTTCTATGGACTCTGATACTCTCTTTGATAGATTTTACTATATATGATGTCATTATGTGTTGGATATCTTTTTTAGGTGTTTTGCATGATATACGGTTCTATATGATTCTATCTCTTATATGCTTTGTTTTATAGTTTTCAGAATGCAATTTTTAAATGTATGCATATGTTCTAATGATGCTTAAATGATTGGTCTCACGTATGACATATAATAGATGAATGCAATGTTATTTTAAATGATTAATGAATGTATGCAATAGGTGTTAGATGGATAATGAGTGTAATGAATTTAATGGATGCAAATGTGATGAGTCTATGTGATAATGCAAATGAGCTTTTAATGAATAATGATATATGCAATGTGATTGAATTATACTATCATGGATGAGATGCTTTTATTGTTGAATGATCTTAATGAATGCAATGAATGATTACTAACTAATGTAATGCACTTAATGGATGTAGTTAATGAATGTATTTTAAATGAGATGGATAAAGTCTAATGATAATCAATGAACTTAATGAAATGCCAATTAATGCAATCTAATGATAATGCCTTAATGCAATGCACTTAATAATGCAAATGTTGGACACATCTAAATATATGTAAGGTTTAATGAAGATGACTTAATGCAACTCAACTAATGAAAGTGAGCTATTGAAATGCACTTTGTTTTTTATTTATTTTTGATCTCCAACACATTCGATCACATATAGTTATTTTTTATAATCCTTTGATTTTTTATTTGTTTACACCCCTTTTTTTCATTTTTCCTCTTGCAAATTAAGCTAAGAAAGGCAAAACAAAATACAATGCACTTAATCTAAGATGTATGCAACTAACTATCATTATTCAAAATTTGGAGCTTATAATCATCATTGAGCATTTTTGGAATCCTATTTTAGTACAACCATCACTAGTTCAACTATGATGATATGAACACTTTTTTGCATCTCTTTGTTTACTTTCCCATCTCTCTTTGGTACGACTATCACTAATTGAAGCCAACCATGAGAGTGAGAATACCAATTTTGTTAGATTCTATGTTGCAAGTGAATTTTGGTATTATGATATTGAAGACCAAAATAGCCAAGGTATCCTTTTGCGTGAACAAGCAGAAATCTCATTTTTATCCTATGTACAAGTCCTTGATGATTCTTTGATGATCACGTCCTTAGACAAATAATACATGATTTAAAACTTTGATTTTAAGACATTCATTCAAAAATCAACAAAAATATCATCCTTTCATCATAGCTTATCTAGTCTAAAACTTTTATCAATTCGCTAGAAAGACATGATTTCATCAATTGAGTCAACACTTAGAAAAAAAAAAATTTGCAATTTTTTTCAAATCCATATTTCAAGTGTAGTTCCATCCATTTCATACTTTTAATCCTGATAAAGATAAGGTCATGTAAGTTCTTGGATCAAATTTTTTGATTGACTCAAATTGGATTAGATTATAGAATTAATTAAGTGTTCCCCTTTCGAATTTGATGAATTGATTCCATGATTGAATAAAGCTTGCTTTGATGAATCCTTTCTCCTTTTGAGTAGATTGCCCCTAGTTTGATATGATTTTATTTGTGGGACTTAGGACAATTTGCAGGTTTGGTGACCAAAATCTTGAGGTATTTGCAAATGCAACTGTGGGGTTTTATTATGCCATATATACAAATGTTGGTGAATGCAATATTTACAAGGTGACCTTTTAGGCATGACACTAACTTGGACTTTCAATGGCACCTGTTTACCAGGTTTTCACCGATTGAATGGATCTTGCTCTTTTTTTTTTCTTAAAGCTTTTCTCTTTTTTTGCTACCAAGGTGCCTATTTTCTAGGTTTTCACCAAGACAACATATTTTTGAGGATCATATATGAATTTTTTTTCTTTCTTCATGCTCAATTTTCCACTATTTTTTATCTTTTCTACTTTTCAATTTGTTTGTTCTTTTTTACTTTTCCAAATGTTTTTGGTATTTGCAAGATCTCTTTTGACTATGTACAATAAATATGATGCTCTCCATCTGATTTATGATACTCCTTATGCTCTTTCATCTACCTCATGTATAGAACCTCTTTAGATGTATGCTATTGATGTTATCTCTATTGAGCATTAAAAGTTGTCATTAGTATCAAAGGCAGTCGATGATATCAGTTAGTTACTTAAACTAAGCTAGTCAATAAAAGAAAGCTTCAGAAGGCAGTTGGTTTACTCTTTATATCGAGCACTTAACATTTTTATTGAGCATCAGACACCGACACCAAGCAAGAGTAAACACCAAGTAGTTTATACAGTGTTTACCGAGGATCACAAGAAATGGCATAGTAATCAGGAATGGCACATTCTTCTATGCAAATGGTTACAACAGATCAGAAAACATTTTACCAAGATCAAGAACAATTTAATGTTGAGATATTCATTAAAAGTAATAAATATCTTTTGTAATAGTTTGATCTAGGTTATTTTTGTACACAGTAGATCTTAGGTTTTTGTCTAAGATTTGTAAACCTAATTTTCTTAAGCGGCATAAAGTAGTATGCTATATAACTATATGTTTACATCATTTTTGGTGTGAAATGATGTATGAAAAAGAAGCACTTGAAGTTTTAGCCAACCTTCAAGATTATCAATTGACAGACAGAGCAGAATAGTTATCAGAGAATTTAGATTAAGCAGAATCAGAGCAGGCTAACCGAACAGTTTAGAGCAGAGATTCACCACAGTGAAGGTGATACTTTATCAATACTTTATTAATCTTTATCAAATAATTAAGTTTTCATTAGAAGATAGTCACCTATTGCTTTCTAACAATTGTAATAGAGTTTTGTAAAATCTCTTAACAGAGTAGACTTAACAGTCTTATGTAAATCTCTTAACCAAGTGCACACTTCATTAGTGTTTTTAAAACCCTATAACTAGGTAGATCTAGCTGATTTGATATGTTACTCCTAACAGGGTAAGATTACCATAAGTGATCAAAACTTGTAGCCCTAATAGGAAAACCTTTTCTATCTGGAGTAGTGAAGAGTTTGTGGGTGTCACCCCCACCACATTTTTTACCTTCTAACAAGGGTTTTTGCGTTAACAAAACACTTGTGTTATAGATTGATATATTGTTGATTTCATGTTATTTACTTTCACAATTTGAATAAATGAATGATACATGCATTAGATTCAAGTTATTTTGCAAGGTTACTACTATTTACTAATATAGATCTGAAAGGTTTACAAGATAATTTTTTTGTGGGCACTGATTCACCCCTCTCATCCCAGTACCCTATCTCTCCTAATTCCAACAATTGGTATCAGAGCTCAGTTCTCTTATTGGATAGTTTAATCACTAAAGGGTAAAGATCTAAGTCATGGATAGATATAAGTTAGATAAGACTATTGAGAATCAGAAGATTTTGATGCAGATGTTTGTTGAACAGTTTAAGCAAGCTAAGGAAGGACTGAAGAAACTACTAGTTGAAAGGAAGAACCTAGCTATTCTACAAAATGAGATTAGTTATCATGAAGACTATTGATGATATATTTTATCATATCAGATCTAGTTCAGGGAGTATTTTTGATGGATCTAAAAGCATGATCTCTGATTTTTTTGAAAAGAACTAGCATTTAACTGAACAAGTAAAAGCACTACAAATCGATCAAGAATCTTAGATTGTAAGAATGGTGGAAATAATGAACAATGCTAGACAGGCTGAACAAGAAAGAAATCTAGCTATTAAAGATCGAAGATAGACAACTGAACAACTACAAGCTAAAGAGAATGAGATACAAAGACTCACCGACTGACACTTTCAAATATCTAATCAGATGATGGTTGTGAATCAAGAAGTCAACCGAGTGAATGGAGAATTGTCTAGAAGACTTGAAGATGTTGCCGTACTCAGAGAAGAAAATTAGAGGCTGATAAATAAAGTAAAAATTCAACAGCAGCATAATGAAATGATGAAACTAGCTGAAGATAACTCTAAGAAGATTGATGATTTCTTGGTCAATCAAAGAATATTTGGGAGTAAAGCTAGATTAGGCTATACCGGTTATGGAGAGTCATCACAACAAGTTAAACATGGCAATAAAAATCAAATTCAAAGACCTAAAGTGTTGACATGTTACCATGGTGGCAAACCGGGACACACTTCTAATGTTTGTAGAAGCAAAGCATAAGGTAAACCTCCCGTTATTCCTAAGTTTGATGGATACTATTACTATTGTGGAAAATATGGTCATCAATCTTATGAATGTAGGGCTAAACATAATGCTAACAATACTACTATGGAGAAGATATGCTATACTTGTAATAAACATGGACACACTCGACGAGAATGTAAAGCTAAGATGAAGAAAGTATGGACTCTAAAGCAGAAAACTTAGCACAAGCCATATCAACCAAAGAAACAAGGTAACTCTTATGTTTGGGATTATAACACATGGGCTAACTATATTGCATGTGGTAGATATGGGCATATAGAATAAAATTGTAATAGATAAAGGTGGGTTGGACAATCAAGAAGTTGGACAAGCACTGGAATGGCATGTTTGCATTGTCATAAAGTTGGTCATTTAAGCAAGGACTATAAAGACTGAGCACCAAAGGAAAATCATATATTTGAGAGTAGAAACACTATAGAAGATATCACGAGAATTAGGAATTCTATGTGGAGAAAGGCATCTAATGAGAATGTTGAGTCAAGTAATGTTGTCAGTGAAACCTCGTCCACTAGACTAGATGACATCAGTACCTCCACCTAAGGTGATATCGGTATGTATGGGACTGATATTTCAATTGAGCATATTTTACATATAGTTCTTTATATTTGATGAGTAAATACCAAATCTTCATGAATTAAGATGCATTATGGTTTATATGTAATGAGCTGATAAAGTCACATGGTCGGTAAAAGTCAGACCGAGTGTTGATTACCCGTCGGTAATCACTATTCAAGGTTAATTGAGCATATGTATCAACCGATGAAGAAATCACTTATTAATTGAGCTGATGAATATTTTTTTGTTGTCACTGCACTAGTAGTTGTCACAAGATGAAAATTAGATTGAGCATTTATTGCATAAAGTTTTGAGCGGGAACATGAAAAAGCTATAAATAGATGGAAAGGTTAATCATTTTTCACAAAGCGATAGAGAAGAGCGAAGACTTGATAGAGAAAGTTTGAGGTAAAGATTTTTTAGAAGGATTCAAAGCTACTGTAGATCAAATTGACAACACTCTTCATTGAATCTGAGTAAGTTTATTTTCCACCAAACATACTCTTAACTTACTTTTGCTGAAACCCTAAGTCAAGCTATGGCATCTACTTCCACTACAAGTAAATCATCAAATGTTGAAGATGAATTAGACCTGATTGTTTTAGCAAGTTTTAAAGAACTAAAGCACAAACATCACCCTTAAATAGCATCTCAAACAGATTTAGTAGGCACTTTTTCAAGCATCCCACCTAGGTTTTTGATGACAAAAGACATAAGATCGTACATTCACTACAAAATTGGAGAAGTAGGAGATTTTGAGAGTATTGTTGCATATCAAAAACTATGTGGCAATGATGGAAAGTTCAAACTGGAATATTCATAGATTGAGACATCAAGTTTATCATGTGACATACATTTTCCACAAACATTCAAAACAGAGTGGATTAGAGTTGTATTGAGTCGGTACCATGATGAAAAGTTTTGGTTGGAGAAACCAATTGTGGTTACTAAGGAAATGAAGAAATTTTTGTCTGAGAATTTTGGAGATGATTTTGACTCATCAGAGGAGTCACTGGTTGGAACTGCAACCAAAGGTTAGTTGATGTTGGATGATAAACCATATGATAGTGAGGAAACTAAGTCAAAAAATGAGAAAGACTCTACACCGGTTCCTCCCACTAAAGCTCCAAACAAGAGGCAATTGCTAGTACAAATAAGTACACACACAAGATCTTTAACTATAGCTTCACCACCATAGAAGAAGGGAGTAGTAAAGGAAACTAAGCCTAGGGAAGCTACACCGACAAAAACATATGCTAAAAGAAGTCAAAAGGTTGTAGCTGAGCCACCGAAGAAAAGAAGAAAGTTAATAAGAAGTAAAGAAGATATTGAGAATGATGAAAATGATAATGAAAATAATCAATTTCTAGTTGTTAGTAATAAAGAAAGACCAATTGATGAAGTAGTAGTAGATATTGTTGATCATGGAGATTTCACTGATCCAGAACCTAGCCGATTTGACAAAATGTCAATCGAGGATCAAAAAAAAATTGAGGAATAAATCATCCAAATGATGATTCACTTTGAATGAGCTCCATTATAATTTTCATTGTCACTTCCTAAGGAATTAGACAACAAAATAAATCAGAAGTGGTCTTATGCATTAGAGATCGAGAGGAAAAAGAGAGAACAAATTCTAGTGTCATTTGCACCGAACATATCTCTTATTGAGATCAAATAACTTATGGAAACTCATGTGCAACAATTCAAAGTAAAGCACCAAGCACTATTAGTATTAAATGAGAATCTAGGAGAACTTGATGAGTCAACTCAACTCATCTAGACCTCAATTCTAGCTGATAGAGAGCAAAATGAGAAAATGGCATTTCAAACATTATCTAAGAAGAGACAAAATTCAAAAGGAAAAGGAATATTTATTAAGGAGAATACAGTAAAAAAAATAAAAGAGTCAAAGATATCAATTACCAAGGTAATTGACACTACAGTTGCACAAGACATTAAGGATAGTTCATAGGATGCACTAGATCTAGCAAAGATCTAGGTGATAGAGATAAATGATAATGATGTACTCATTGAGGACATCACAAATGGTGATCTTGATGATAGGGATGATAATGAATATGTGAATAATGCACCAGGCATCACATAGGCTGAAGCAAAAGTTACTGAATGTGCATTTCCATCTATACCGAGTAGGCTTCCTGTACTTGTAGAAGTAGTTGAACTTTTGACAAAGGAACAACCCGAAGGCTCAGACCCTGAGCAACCACAAGACACAATAGGGGAACAAAGCATTGAACCTCCTGCAAAGATAAATAAACTTGAAGAGAAAGAGGCACCATGAGAAGAGACAAAGTTAGTAGAAGAGCCTAAAGCAATTGAGGCTACCCCATTTGACACAACATCACAGGCTCAATCTCAATCAACCAACACATAGGTTACTAAGGAGCAGAAAAAGGAAGAAAATCTATCAATCGGGTAGAACACAGAAGAGAAGGCAATTGTTTTAGTTGCTAAGAGTTCACCATAGGAACCTAAGAAGAAGAAGAAGAAAAAGAAAGGTAAAGGGCCAGTCACTCTAGATGAAATTATTGTGATACTTGAGTGTGACCTGAGGACCCTTAGCCTTGAAGAACTTAGAAAATATGGGGAACTATGCACAAGGAAAGTAGCACAATAAAATTTGAGACAAGAGAGTAAGAGCAAGGAAATATTGGAAAATGTGAGAGATATCTTACAATAGGTGGTCCCTGAGGTACATATAGATGAAGACACACTGATCATGGACCAACTTGCTACTCTTACCAAGAAAATCAATGCCCCAGATATTAACGCTGACAAAAGAATAGAAGAAAGGGTAGAATCCAAGATTCAAGATAAACCGGTAGAAAGAATCAGCAAAGAAGTGGCAATAAACAAGGTCAAGTTAGCTAAGGTAATAACCAAGATAAAATCTATCACTCAGTTAATTTGTCAATTCTTACTGAAGCTATGCACTGTGGAAACCTTCACTACTAAGATTAGTGAAAAGATAAAAGGTTTGAAAAATGAAATCATAGCCAATACAAATGTAGCTACAACCGAGCCTCAAGCTTTTTCAAAGCATATACTTAGAGTTCAAGAACTCAGGTGGTTGATAGCAGATCTCAAGAAACAAGAAGAGTGGATCAATGATCAGGTTACTAAGTTATAGATAGAACTCCTACCATACCTAAATTTTTTTGAGAAACACATTGTCAAAGCAGAACAACTTGTTGCAAGACTAGAAATTTTTGTGTTGGATAACATCTTTGACTTGCATGCACAAGTCAGTCTTGAGCACATTGCTCTCACCAACTTGAAAGAGGCATGGGAAAACCTCTTAGCGTCACTGAAGAAAACCCATTAGAACATTTTTGACAAGTTGTAAGTATACATTTTTGTATTTGGCATTAATATCAAAAAGGGGGAAATAATGTATATGCCAAATAAGTAAGTTTTTGCTAAGTATACTATACGTTACCAGGAGCATGCACCAAGGGGGAGTATATAGAAATTTTGATAAGTATATATGTATATGGTGGAGATATAAGTTTTTGATAAAATTTTGTCTATATACATTCAAGTTTTGATACTAATGCCAAAGGGGGAGATTGTTATCTCTATTGAGCATTAAAATTTATCATTAGTATCAAAGACAGTCAATGATATCAGTCAGTTACTTAAACTAAGCCAGTCGGTAAAAGAAAGCTTCACAAGGCTCTGATACCAATTGTTAGGAATAGTCCCAAGAGATAACTAAGAGGGGGGGTGAATCAGTTATCTACAAGTTTCAATTCTTTATCCAATTAAGTAAACTTAAACATTAAGCATAAACACAATGAAATAACACTTGAACACAACACCAATATTTTGGTAATGGGGAAACCCAACTAGGTAAAAACCCTGGTGGGAATTGACACCTACTAATATTCTATACTAGTGTATTATGATCCTTGCTAGAAGATCCTTTACCCTATTAGGAGTTACTTTACAATATATTTAGTATATTAGACTTGGTCAAGGGTCAGACCCTATTAGGTGTCTTTTACAATAGTCCTTGTTAGGGGAGAGGATGCACTATCCAAGAGCACCCTGCTCAAAGGGGTGAAGGCTACAACCTTCTATTTAATAGATACACACTATATTTGGATCTTGGTGAGCTGTGCTTTGACCTGTTGTCTGGATCAATTCCAAAGTATAGCACAAATACTTTACTTGGTCACATAGACCTTCTTTTGATGGCTCAACACTTCGCACACTCTACTCTATTATTCTTCTCAACCATGAACCACACTTAAGCAATCACAAATGACTATCTATAAATATCTTTCCTCTAAATGATATAATCAAGTTAGCCTATTAGAACCACTTTGAAATCATATTAGAGAAACCATAATAAACTCCAATAATAATTCAGTCGACTCTACTAAGCACGCAACACATTCTGGGACCTGTCCAATAAGATAATTGTAGATGCATGCTACACACTATCGGCTCTACCAAAACAACTATATCTTTCTCCTCAAGATGACTTACTCATGTGCTCTTAACTAAACATAACTAACTCTTCTCCAAGCTCTAATCCAAGGGCACATACCCAAATGATAGGTGCAACTCCAGAACCAATATAATCTCTATCGGCTCTTCTGAACAAACACAAGAAACTGCTACTGGTGAATAGTGACTACATAACTTAACTTCTAATGAGCATCAGACTATGTTTCCATGAATGTATCATCATGAACATGTCTTCATCACATATCCAAGGGTGCAAGGCTTTGTGAAAACTGTACAGACAACCATACACAGAACACTACCTATTACTTTGTCAGGAACACTGCTGATAGAAACTATAATATAATTGGTTGTACTAACAGTCAACCTCTACATCCATGATATCATGCTGATATCATGTCCATGCTTCATATATATAAATCTTACTACATAAGTCTTTCACACATGCTACTTACCATATGTTTTCATCAATGACAAACATATAGTCAGCATTGGCTTGCTGGAAAATCTCCAACAATCTCCCCCTTTGGCATTGATGGCAACATATGGAATGAAAAACCACCACCAATCCAATGAGAAATTATTTTATAAAATTCTCCATTTCCTCATCAAAACTCCACCAAAGATGAATCCTCCATCTGATGCAATATTCTTCAATATTCTCCATTTCCTCAACTGAACTATTTCCAAAACTGAATACTACTCCCCCTTAGCATATTACTCCTACTTTACTTCTATTTTTCATGACTCTGTATATTACTCCCCCTTTGACATCAATGGAAAAGGGCACCAATCATTTTAAGCACCGATACTACTCCTAAGGTAGAGTAGTCAACCTTCCATCAGTCCCTGAGGACTGATGCCTTTTCTTGTTTCTTCTAAGCAGAATCAGGGAAGGGAATTACTCCCAACTTTTCCCTAAGATACTCAAAAGTATCCTTAGGAAAGGGTTTTGTGAATATGTCTACAAACTGATATTTAGTATTCACATAGTCCAACTTGACTTCTTTCTCTTCCAATTTCTCTCTTAGGAAGTGATACTTGATCTCAATGTGCTTTGTCTTTGCATGCATCACAAGATTCTTAGACATATTGATAGTGCTAGTGTTATCACAATAAATAATAATAGGATAATCAATCTAAATTCCAAAATATTTTACCATTTTATTGATCCAAACAATTGTAGAACAATTCAGGGCTGCTGCAACATACTCCACTTCTGTTGTTGACTGAGAAATACAATTTTGCTTCTTGCTTATTGATCTGTACTTTATTAGTGAAGGTGATACTTTATTAGTACTTTATTGATTTGTATCAAACAATTAAGTTATCATTAGAAGATAGTCACCTATTGCTTTCCAAAAATTGTAATAGAGTTTTGTAAAATTTCTTAATAGAGTAGACTTAACAGTCTTATGTAAATCTCTTAACCGAGTGCACACTTCATTAGTGTTGTTAAAACCCTATAACTAGGTAGATCTAGTTGATCTGATATGTTACTCCTAATAGGGTAAGATCACCAGAAGTGATCAAAACTTGTAGCCCTAATAGGCAAACCTTTTCTATTTGTAGTGGTGAAGAATTTGTGGGTGTCATCCCCACCGTCGTTGTTACCTTCTAACAAGGGTTTCTGCGTTACCAAAATACTTGGGTTATGGATTGATATATTGTTGATTTCATGTTATTTACTTTCACAAGTTGAATGAATGAATGATACATGCATTAGATTCAAGTTATTTTGCAAGGTTACTACTATTTACTATTATAGATCTGAAAGGTTTACAAGATAAAGTTTTTGTGGGCACTGATTCACCCCTCCCCTCTTAGTACCCTATCTCTCCTAATTCCAACAATTGATTGGTTCTTGTAACTCTTCTCCATCATATTATGCTAATTTGTAGGTACTAGTCCCAAAATTTTCAATGATCATAAATGGTCCTAACTAGTTTTCTTCCCATTTTCCTTTCTTTTCTCTTTCTGCTAGATTTTTGGGATTCTCTCACAAAACTAGGTCACCTATTTGAAATGTTCTTGACTTGATGTGTTTGTTGTAAGTCCTTGACATTCTATTTTGGTATACCTTCAAATGATCAAATGCTTGTTTCTATTTCTCATCTAGGAGTTCTAGTTCTTGCAGCCTAGCAATCCTATAGTCTTCCTCATTTATCAATCCATGAAGAGATACCCTTAAAGATGGAAGTTCTACCTCCAAAGGAAAAGCTGCTTCTATTCCAAAGACTAAGGAAAAAGGTGTAGCTCCTATTGACATTCTTATGCTTGTTCTATAAGCCCACAAGGTCAAGTTTATTTTTATGTGCCAATCTCTACCTGAATTGTCCACCATTCTCTTCAAAATCTTCAAGATATTTTTATTTGCTGCCTCAGCTTGTCCATTACCTTGGGGGTAATAGATTGATGAAGAATGATGAATCATGTGAAACTTGGTGCATAATTCCTTTAGGTCTTTGTTTTTAAAATGCTTTGCATTATCCATTATGATAGCATGAGGTATGCCATATCTATAAATGATGTGATTTAGGATAAACAAAGATATCTTCTTTCCTATCGCAGTTGATAAGGGTACAACTTCCACCCACTTGGTAAAGTACTCCATTGTTGTGATCATGAGTTTAATTATGACCATTCGAGGATGGTGGATAAATCAAGCCTATTAAGTCTAGACCCCATTGATAGAATGGCCAAAATGTTGTCATCAAATGAAGCTCTTGTGTGGACACATGTATCAAGTTTCCATGGAATTGACACTTTCTACAAGTTTTGGAAAAGTTACAAGTATCTATCTCCATCGTAGGCCACAAATATCCTATCCTAAGAAGTTTCTTAGCTAGAGTTGATCCGTTTGAGTGTGACCCATAGATTTCTTCATGGATTTCTCGCAAGGCTACATTTGATTCCTCTTCTTCTAAAAATTTAAGGAACATTCCGTCTAGACTCTTTCAATATAATGTTTCAGAAATTATGGTATATTGGGTGACTTGGTGAATGAAGCTTTTCTTTTGATCCCTGGTTTGGTCTATGGGAAGGATTTGATCTTTTAAGTAAGTGTAAATAGGTCTATACCAAGGTGAATCATGTGTAGTTAGCAAGAAAATGTTATAAAGGTGGGTAGGGTCAAATGTAGGTTGATCCACTTCTTCCACTAGGAACTCATATCTGGCACTTTGATTAGGCATTTGTAGTAGTGAAGCCAAAGTTTCCATTGCATCTGCTACTTTATTCTTTTCTCTTGACACTTGCTCAAATGTAATAAGTATGAAGTACTTCTTAAGATTGTCCACCATTTTTTTATAGGGTACCAATTTGTCATCTTTTGTCTGGTATTCTTCATTAACTTGATTAATGACTAATTATGAATCTCCATAAACCTTTAATTATGTTACTTTCCATTCTAATGCCAACTTGATTCCAATAATCAAGGCTTCATATTCTGCTATATTATTGGTGCATGGAAATAGTAATTTGTAGGATTTAGGAATAGTAGAGCCTTGAGGAGTGATTAGAAGTATGCCTTCTCCTGATCCATGTTGAGTGTATGAACCATCAAAATATAATTGCCATACTTTTGCCTCAACATTTACAATCTCTGATTCTAGGAATTCTACATGGATGGGATGATAATCTTGAAGTGGTGCTTCTACTAACTGGTTAGCAATGACTTTCCCTTTTATTGATTTTCTATAACATATTCAATGTCAAATTCTCTTAGCACCATAACCCACTTTGCTAGCCTTCCATTTAATGTTGTTTTACTAAGTAGATACTTCAAAGGATCAATTTTGGCAATGAGCCTTATCTTGTGGGCTAGCATATAATGTCATAATTTTTGTGAAGAAAAAACCACGGTTAAGCATGCCCTTTCCATGAATGTGTAGTTTAGCTTGTATTTGACCAAAGTTCTACTTATGTAGTAAATTGCCTTTTCCTTTCCCATTTCATCCTCTTGTGCTAAAAGTGCCCCTAATGAATTCTCCATTGCTGAAATATATAAGATCAATGGCTTGCCTCTGATAGGTGGCATCAAGATTGGTGGGTTCATGAGATATTTCTTCAATATATTAAAGGCTTCTTCACACTTTTCATCCCATTTGAAAGTTGTATCTTTATGCAAAATTTGGGTAAAATTATGACATTTTTCAGCTAATTGGGAGATAAATCTCCTGATGGATTGTATCCTTCCTTGTAAATATCTCATCTAACTCATGTTTTTAGGTGCTTCCATCTCCATGATAGCCTTAACTTTAGTAGGATCTACCTCTATTCTCTTTGTAGATACAATATAGCCTAATATCTTACCAGATTGGACTCCAAAGGCACATTCTTTTGGATTAAGTCTTACTTTGAATTCATCTAGCCTTTCAAAAAATTTCACCAAAATTGGTAGGTGCTCTTTTCTTGAGTGAGATTTGGCTAGTATGTCATCCAAATAATCCTCCATGAACTTATGCATCATATCATGAAATATTGTAGTCATCGCTCATTGATAGGTCGCTCTAGCATTATTCAAGCCAAAAGGCATTACATTCCAGCAAAAAGTACCACATGCACATGTAAAAGTAGTCTTATCTTGGTCTTCTGGTGCTATCTTTATCTGATTATATCTGCTAAAACCATCTATGAGTGAGAACATAGAGTGTCCTACTATTAGGTCCATAATGACATCAATACTTGGAAGTGGGAAATCATCCTTAGGACATGCCAAGTTTAAGTCTCTAAAATCCATGTAGATTCTAATGGATTTATCTACTTTTGATGCTGGAACTATATTTGAGATCCATTGTGCATAATCAATGGCCCTTATAAATCCCACCTTCAACAATTTTTCTAATTCTACTTCGACAAGTAGTGCTATATGCGGATGCATTTTCCTTAGATTTTTCTTAACATGTTTGTCTCCTTCCTTGATATTTAGATGATGCACTATCAAATTTGGATCAAGCCCTAGCATATCATCATAAGACCATGCAAAGTTAACTTGTTTCTCCTTAAAGAACTTGATGAATTATGTTCTTTCTTCGCTAGATAGGGATGCCGCTAGGTGGATGATCTTTGGCTCAGTTTTTGACCCAATATTTATCTTTTCTATGGGCTCAATTAAGATTGGAGATCTTTCTTCATAATATTCTAGTAGAACATCCAAACTCCCTTCCTTCGGTGCCTTAGTTGGGTTTTCACCTTTGGAAACATCCTTTATTTCCTTTTTTCTTTCTTGTGGATCTAATGTTGCCACAACGTGGTTTTCAACACTTGATTCTTTTCCTTTTTTATTATTTTTTATTTTTTCAATTTTTCTTGGATTGAAAGTTTGGATGCTCCCCTTGATAATTTCTTCTTGATATTCCCTGATAGAAGAAGGTTCAACCACATTGAGGTATTGGGACACCACGTTCTCATTCAAGAAGATTGGAAGGGTAGTTGGTTCAATGGAACTCCATTCAATTAATTTTGGGTTTATGAGAGTCAATGGGTCAATACTTGGGTTTGTTTCAATTGTATTTAAAGTGTATATCTCATTATTGGATGGTTCATACATTGTATCCTAAAATTCTCTAACATGGGCTTCCTATAAATGTTCTAAAGAAGAAGGATTAAAGTCCCCCTCACTAGACTCCTCTAGGGTCTTCGTTGGATAAAATTCATGTGGATTAAACCTAGTGTTTGATTCCTCCATAGTAGGTCTCCATGAAGGAATGTAAGGTTCACCTACCCATTGATTTATCTCTATTTCTATGTCTGGCACTTCATTTAAAACCACTTGGTTAGAACTAGATGCTTGATTTGAACTTGATTATGCTATTAGTCTTTTATCCTTGGTAGAAGTATAGGTATGAAAAACATCAATACCCTTATCATGGCATGACTCATCTAATAAAGTCTCCCATTCCCATTCATTAGAATCATCATCACTATGAGATTCTAATTGCAATATTTGACCATGGAATTTAGGGTGATGTTTTTGAGTATATCCTTCTTCAAGATATCCTAGTCCTATTTTCTCCTTGGAATCTCACCATGTTGTTTCTATGGGTTCAATGAGCCCTTAATTCTTTGTGCCCAAAGCTCCTTGACCTTTGTAACCCATCTTTTGCATGAGTTTAAACCCTTTCCTATATTGATCTATGGGAATGGTTACATTTTGAATATGTTTGACATGTGCACTTGATTCTTCATCTTTATATAACTAGTTTAGGATCTCATTGTCTTCTTCATCCATGGCTGATGATGTGCTTTCCCTTACAAAATTATCATTATATCTATGGGGTAGATTTGAGGGTCTTCCATAGGACTTGGGTGATAAGGGTAAGTCCATCATAGATAAGGAGTATCCACCTACTCCCTTCTTCTTGATCTTGCATTGCTTATCTAAATTCTTCATCATTTGGTCCATCTTTTGATAATGGGCCTCTTTGGTATGTACTTGGATAGCTTTGGTGTGATCTTTGTTTGATTCTTTAACAATATTTTCCTCACTAACCTTCTCTTTTCCTTTAGTTGATGTAGTTAGGTTAGTGATTTTTGGTGTGTCTTTAATAACAATTTCCTCCTACATATTTTCTTTTCCTTTTGATAAGGGGATGTCTTTAGAACTTTTCCCTTGCTCCATTGGGTTAGGTATAGACCCTTTGGCATTGTGTGGGACTAAGGATTCATCGATAGGCTTGATGTTTTTACAATATTGGAAGGGGTTTAGGTCACCACTTACCACTATCTCTTGCCCTAGATAAGGAAACTTTAGGCATTGATGATAAGTAGAAGGAATGGCTTGCATTTCATGGATCCACAGCCTTCCTAACAAGATATTGTAAGTCAACTTTAGATCTAGCACTTGGCATATGGTCTCTTTTTGCATGGTACCATCTCTTATGGGTAACACTGTGACTCCTTTTGAAGCTCTTTCTTCATCATCATAGGCTTTAATGGTTATCTTCTTTTTAGAGTCAATAGCCTCCTCAAAAAATCCTAGGGCTTTTACTAGGTTAAGGGTACAAATGTTTAGGCTGGCTCCTCCATCTATAAGGACTCTTTTCACCCAATGCTTATGAATCAAGACTTCTATGTGCAAAGGCAGATTTTGAGGATGATTAAGAGACACGTCATCCTATTGGAAAATGATAAGCAATGGGGTGCAATGAGGTGCCCCACCATATTTTGAAATTTGTCTACCTCCAAATCTAGAGGCACATTAGTTTCCAATAGAGCTTTCTCCAAAATATCCTTATGAGTTGGTGACAATTTGAGTAACTCAATAATAGAGATTTGAGCTGGAGTTCTTTGTAGTTGATCAACCAAGTTGTATTGTTTTTATGATGAGGTTGAAGCTTGATTTGATAACAGAATTTTAGGAGCAATGTTAGGTAGGATGATTTTTTATGCTTTCCCCCTAGTGATGACATTTGATGATGCTTCTCTTAAATTCTCCTTTACTATGATAACATTTATGGTATTATCCTCTTCTCTTAGATTATTTATCATGTTATCGTAAGTATGAGAAAAGTTCACTTTCTCATTCCCCTTTTTTTGATTTTGATTAGCATTAGATGACTCACCCTTTTCATGATTCAAAAAGGGGTTCTTGAAGGCCATGTGATACTCATTGTTTTGAGGCCGTTCAATATTGATGGTTCCATTTTCTATCAAATCTTGCACTAAGTGTTTTAATCTCATGCATTCATTGGTTGGATGACCTCTAGCTCAATGGTATTCAAAATGATGAGAGTTGTTCCACCAATTAGGTTTGACTTGAGGTTAATAATCTCTTACATCGGATAATGTGATGATCTTATTGGCAACCAAAGTCCTTAATGAATTCTCCAAAGGTTCACTTAGATAGGTGAATTTTCTTTTGTTAATAGTGGAGTAAAAGGATTTGGGCTTATTCCCATTAGCATTATTATAAGGATTATTGGCATTATTGTTGGAATTATTGGAATTATTGGGAGCTTTGTTTGATTGATTAACATTATTTGAAGAATTAGCTCCATACGGTAGGGTAAAAGGGGTTACCTTCAAGTTGTGAGCCTCCACAACTCCATCATTCACAAGATTTTTGTTGTTATTCTTTATCCATGATTTAGACTTATCATTGTGATTGTTGGACCCTTTATTATTGATATATTTAGGCACATAATTATTATTATTGTTGTTTTTGTAGTTGTTGTTATTGGATTTTTTATCTTTAAATAATTTTATTTCACCTCTTTTGACCAATACATCCTCAATCTTGATCCCATTTTCAGTGAGTTTTTCAAATGTTGGGGGACATTGGAGTTGTAATCTATAATTCATTTCCATGGTCAAATTGTTTGTGAAGATTTCCATCTTCTCTTTCTTAGGGATACTTCATGGATACCTTGCAAAAATGGTCCTCCACCTTTGTAGGAATCCTAAGAAGGATTCTCCATCTTTATGTTTGGTATCACACAATTTGAGCATCATGATTTCATGCTCAATTTTCTAAGAGTAGTGGGTTACAAATTTGGAGGTCAACTCCTCAAAAATTTTTATTCCTTGGGGTAACTTTGAAAACTACTCCATGGTGGGCCCTCCTAAGCTCCTAGGAAAGAGCCTCATTAGGTATGTATCATTGTGCATGAACTCAATGCTTAGGGCGCAAAAATCCCTTAGATGATCCCATGGGTATTTTTTAGCCATATACTTCTCATATTTAGGAACAATGGTATTGAAAGGAAAGGACACCATAACTAAGCTCTTGTCGAATGGAAAATGACACAAAGCTTCAATAGAAAAGGCCTTAGGTTCAGCCTCCTTCATGGTATCAATTTGTTCTTGGAAGGCCTTTATTTTCCTAGTCATAGCATTCATGGGGTTATCTTGCTCTTGGTCTTTCTTAAGTTGTTCTAAATCATAATCATGGGGAAGTTTTACTCCCACTTGAGCTAGGCTTAGGAAAATTTTCTCCCTATCCCTATCTATTAATTTCTCCATAACCTCTAGGAAGTCTTGATCTTGGATTGCTTTCTCAACCTTTTCTTCAAGTGTTTCTTTAGGAGCTTTATTGACATTTTTGATGTTTTGATTATTCCCTCCTTGTTGGTAATTATGATATATGCAGGATTTCTATCCATTTCTCCAAGTCTTTCTTCAAATAAGTTTGGAAAAATTTCTTCTTGATTAGGATTTTTGAAAAGAATTTGGCACTCAACTTCTTGACCTTTATTTGCAACACAAGTGCTATCTCCTTGTAAAGATGCCCTAAATTTGTTGGATCATGTGGAAACTAGCATTGAATAAGGGTTTGATTTGAAATGATCCTTGATTTGATAATTGTTGATTTTAAATTGAGGAGATTAAAAATGTAAGATGAACTTTCAATGGATATCTCTCTCACTTGTTTATGTATTTCAAATACAACAATCATGAATTCACTTGTCTCCTTTTATCCACTTAACACAAAATGTTTGATTTGAAAGAACGTTGTCACAGGTTTTGCACAAAAAGACACTTCAAGCACCTACCTAGCTAAAGATTTGGTTCGTAAACAGGACTCTAAAAAGTGGTCTTGCTATTTTATCAAGGATTTAATATAGATTCTGTTCAAAATGGATCTTAAACTTTCATCCCCTAAGTATGTTAAGGGGCTTCCCACCACTGATATGTTAGAGTTTTGCGCAATCCGTGAGGACTACTTGAGGAAGTTCAAAAATTTAAAATCCTTTTGTCACACACCCCATTAAGGATGTATACATTCTATTTTATAGTGGGTTGGATCTTGTAGCAAAAGCAAGCGTATCCCACTTTGGGCTGTCCCTCACATCGGCCTCATTAAGGAAAATTTTTAGGAGGTGAGCCCACAAATGTTCTAGCATATTCATGTAAAGCAAGGAAATAGAGTTAAGAATTAGTTTTTGGAAATTTGATCCACCTAAAAGGTGAAGAGCATATCCCTAGCATTTCCTTAATTTCCCAAACACAATAAACATGGTTCAATTTATTCACCCACTAACTATAGGGATTTGAGTATTTCTACTCTCTTCCACAAACAAGGGGCTTTGATTTTATGTGCTCAATTTTCTCAACCTTTCTTCTTAATTAAAAAGTTCAACACCTTTGGCATTTTGATTCACTAGAAGAAGTGAAGAGCATAGGCCTAAATGCTAAACTTCCCAAACAAAGAGAGGCTATTTTGTAATTACTAGATTTTCAAATGCACCAATGCCACAATTTAAGGTAAAATATTCACTAGTTTGAGGCTTACCTTTCCTTGTAGGTAGCATAAGCTAGGGGCATTTGAGTGAATTTTGTCATTTTTATCTTACCTTGGCTATAGCTCCTTTCCAATGTGCTTTCCTCCAACAAAGTTAGTCAACACAAAAAACCACAATGAAGGAAACCAAAACAAATTTGAAGAAGGAAAGTTATGTATTGAATCTTAAAGCCTTATTTGCAAATTTTGAAAAAAACTTGAATTAAGGTGTGAAAATTTAATTTAGTGACACAAATTTATATTTGTAAGCTTCTACAACTTTAAGATAGTTCTCATAAACCTGATTTTCCTCCTCTTGTGAATCCTCAACAACTGATTTGATGTGAGAAAATTTCTCCTTCTTGATTTTCTTAGTCAAAGCCTTCCCTTCTTGGTTGAACTTTCTCTTTGGTATTTTTCCTTTTCGGTGATTAGACATCCTGCAGAATTATAAAAATCATTTTGCCATAGTCAAAAAATGAAAATAAGAAATTTATGCAAAAGTGCTTCTGTAATGCTTGAAAGTGTTATTTTACTGCTTAAAAGCACTGCTAATCTGATTAAAAGCATTGTTTTAACTTTGTCAGTAAACTCAAAAGCACTCAAATAACTAATAAATGTGCTGCAAAATATGTCAAAGGTGATAAAAATGCAGTAAAAGAACTCAGTGAAATATCAAAAGCACTGAGTAGTAAGGGAAAATGCACTGTCAATCTATGCAAAATCATTGTAAGAATGATAGACAGATAATAGAAGGATCAAAAGTACCACAAATCAGTGCAAAGGTGCATAAATTTATTGTAGAAGTGCTAGAATAGTGCTTGAAAGCATTGTTTAATCATGCAAAAGTGCCCTTTGAGCTGTCAAAAGCATTGTTTCTTGAAAAACCTGAGAGTTAAACATGCATAAATTTGACAAAAATGATATGATTCCAAGCATTTAGTAAAGTGAAGCATTCTACCCCACAGTGGGCGCCATTTTGTATACCATAAATAGTATCTTCATAGAATTAGTATTGAGCAATAAATGAAATAGAAACTAAATAAACCACAATATAGCAACTATTGAGCAAATTAGAGATCAATTAAGTATCCTATGGTTCTCTATCTAAGAGTGTTAATAGAAGCTTTCAGCAAGCTACCATTAATGATAGTCCTAGAATGAGAAATGATAAAGACTAAGATAAAGCTAACAATTAGTTCAAATTGAATGCTAATTAAGCTCTTAAAATGCCTTTCTAGCTCTAAAATGCAAGAGGTTCAATGCAATTCTTAGATGTGTGGTTCTTAATTATGACTGATTTTGGTCTTCCTTTTATAAATTTTCCCAATGGTAGGGGGTGTAGTTGTGTTTGATCATGATTAAGCCTTGAGTTGAGTCTTTAGTTCCACCCTTTGAAGACAATGCAAAGTTTATGTCCTCAAATCTTGGGACAAGTAGACAAGATCAATGGACAAGATTATCTTTCACTTTGAGTGATTGAGATTGAGTTTGGCTTGATCCATGTGAATGCCTTTCCTTAAATCTCATTGGTTGATTGAATTTCCTCTCCTTTTGGGTTGTTGAGAGTAATTAAGATTTATTAATTGATTTAATTGATTTATTTTAGCCATGTACCCCTTGAATGGGTTGAATTTGATTTAATCCAAAACTATACAATTACTAGAATTAATTGCGCTTTGATTTGATTTCACTTGATTAAAATGCTCTTGATTTTTATTTATCTTGAATTAAGACTTGATTTTAATTTTGATTGGCTAATTATGCATTGTGATTCAATTGATTTGATCTTGTCCTTGATTCACTTTGATTTGCTTTGATTTATCATTAAATTGTTTTTGTCCATTTTTTAGTGATTAGAAAAACAACATGCATAATGATGACCACAAATAGTAAAAGGTTTCATGGAGTAATGTCCCTTTAATACCATTTTTCAGTTCATGTAGGTGCATATTTTTCTATTGCATTGATATTAAAGATATATGTGCAGCTCTGAAAGTTTGATTGTTGTATGATGTCTTTTTTTTTCATGCATTGATTAGATCCAAATGGATCTAACATATTTTTCACTATCATGATGTAGGAAAAACCCTAAAGATCCCTAGGAGATGAAGACTCAAACAATGGACCCGAGGACTTGATAGACAACCAATGAGTTTCTAAAATGAAGATGACCAAGACAATGCATGGGACCCTACTCATATCTCTATCATGATTTCTATTCTGCCATTTGTACTCTATTTTGACATGAAAGATGAAATATGAAAGAACATTTGTCTATTACATTCAGTTTGAATGCACAATGTAATGATCAATTATGAATTTGAAAATTTGGATGTGATCAATACTTAGAGTACAATATAAAAAATGAATATGAATGCAATAGAAAAATGTTTACCTACATCACCTGAAAAGTAGTGTTGAATATATTTTCCTTTATGAAATGTTTTCCTATTTATGTTCATCATCCTGCATGTTGTAAATTAGGGTAACAATTTTGGCAACTTCTGTTAGATGTCTTCCTGCTACAAATGAACTACAAACCTTATCATTGGGCAATGGAGTTAAAAAAAACAAAAAAAAAACATATGAATGCAACCTTTATTGAAAAGAAAATGCACCTAAACTAAGACTCATGCAGCCTAAAGACACCTAGTGCTGGACAACACTTATTGAAATGAAACTAAACTAAAAAAATAATCCTCAAAGAAAAGCTTGAGGTGGATCCCATTAACTAGAATATGCAAGATCTCTCCATCTATGGTAGATAGCTAAAAAGCGTTGTTCTCTTTACATTTTGAAATGACAAATGGGCCTAACAAAAAGTTGTCAAATTTATCATGTTGTCCATGCCTACTCTTTAGTACATCCCACTTTAGAACTAAATCACCCTCCTTGAACTTCCCAAGTGTAGCTCTTTTGTCAAAAGACCTCTGGGTCTTATTTTTCCTTAGCTCCATATTCTTTAAAGATTTATTCCTTTCTTCTTCAAGTTGTAACAACTCAGCATATCTTATCTTAAGGGGATCTTCTTCTTCAATAAACAACATATGATCAGCCAATTGCAAAGCTGGAAACTCAGTAGAAATTGGCAATCTGGCTTCCTTACCATAAACTAGTACATAAGGTGAGCTCCTAGTAATTTTTTTTTAAGTGATTCTATCTAACCACAAGGTTGCTCTTAGTTTTGAATGCCAATCTCTTTTATTCTCCTACAAAGTCCTTTTGATGATTATTATGAGGTTTTTGTTAGTATACTCAACAAGTCCATTACCCTAGGGGTAATAATTAGATGATGTATTGAGATAAATGCCTTTCTTAACAGACCACTTTGTTATTGTAGAACCAACAAAAGATAATGTATTATCTAAAATTATTGACTAAGGAACACCAAACTTGGTTATAATATCATCATAAAATTTGAGAACATCAAATCCAGTTGATTCCTTCAATGCAATGGCCTCAATCCACCTTGTAAAATAGTCTATTGCAGTCAAATTCCATTTATGACCTCCACTAGAATTAGGATTAATTGGACCAATAAAGTCTACTCCCCATTTGATGAAAGGCTGATCCACAATGATTGGCTTAAGTGGAAATGTTGATAGTCTTTGCTTTCTTGCAAATGGAGCACATTTTTGACATATTCTTTCCCAAGAATGGGTATCCTTAAACAAATCAGGCCAATAATAACCATCTCTTAATATTTTCCAAGCTATGGTCTTAGGATTGAAGTGTCCTTCACATGATCCATCAAGAAATTCAGATAAAAATTTTCTTTGGTCAACAAAATAATATATTTCAACAATATACCAGAAAAGTCCTTTCCATAAAGTATACCATTAATCAAAACATAAGGAATAGACTGTAATCTAAAATACCTCATTTTAGCTTTGTTTGAGATCAATTGGACATTATCCAGTTTGTAGAAATCTAGTCATATCAGACAACCAAGTTGTTGAATTATCATTAAGTATAGAATTACCTTGGAATAAGACAACCTCTTCACCATTCTTAGCTTCTTATTCTTCTACCATCTAGTCACAAAAACCTTTGCCTCTAACTAGCTTGCTTACATGGATATGCACATCATATTCCATCACTTTAGTAATCCATCTTGCTCTTTTCTCATTAACATCTTTGTTCAACAGAAATTCTTTAATGCTAGGATGTGCAACCATCAAATGAATTTTATTTCTAGCAACCAGATGTTTAAATTTCTTTAAAGCTTTAATAGCAAAAAGTACATTCTTTTCAACAAAATTGTACCTTTTCTCATAGTCATCCATGTTACAAGTAGTGGTTGTCATTGCACCAAAAGATCGACCTATTAATGCCTGATACAACCACTAGACTTATAGAAGACAGAGGAGGTTGTTAAACCATGTCACGAATCTTGAGGGGAGTGCTGACCATTTTCCACCAATCTCCCCCATAGAATTACCCAAGGGGATTTGAACCTATGACCAAGATCTGATACCACTTGTTACAAGTAGTGGTTGTCATTGCACCAAAAGATCGACCTATTAATGCCCGATACAACTACTAGACTTATAGAAGACACATGAGGATGTTAAACCATGTCATGAATCTCGAGGGGAGTGCTGACCATTTTTCCAACAATCCATTCCTTTACTAGAAAAGGCAATTGGTTTCTCTTGATTGTCTTCATTCTTCTGTACCAACATTGCTGAAATAGTTTCATAGCCTCCATAAGCATATAAGATAAAATCTTTAGAAAAATCAAGATTAGCTAATGTAGGGGCTAATGATAAGGCTTGTTTGACCTATTGAAAAATTAACCTTCCCTCATCAGTCTAGTTGAATGGCACACTTTCTTCAGCATTGTAGTTAAGGGCTTGAATAAATTGGCAATGTCAGGAATAAAGTGCCTAACAATGTTTATCCTTCCAATAAAACTCTGCAATCCCTTTTTTATGTTTTGGCAATGATAAATCTAGAATTGCATGGATTATTTTAGGATCTATTATTGTACCTTCTTTAGACACTTGATATCCTAAAAGTTTACCCTCATGAATTGCAAAACCCAATTCTTAGGATTAAGAGAGATTCCAAACTCTCTACATCTTTGAAGCACTTGTCCTAAATGATCAATATGCTGGATTGCAACTTTGATGTAAATGGTAACATCATCTAAGTACACCAAAATAAATTTATACATAATATTTTTGAAAGCCACGTCCATAGCTCTTTGGAATGTGGCCCCTGCATTTGACAAACCAAATGGAATTATTTTTTATGCCATTGTTCCCCATTTTCTTGTAAAGGTTGTTTTAAACTGGTTTTCCCTTTTTACTAAAATATGGTTATAACAAGAATACCCATCTAAAAGGGAAAATCTTTCAGAACTAGAGACATATTGTAGAATTTGTTCCATTGATGGAAGAGGGTTTCTATCTTTTAGGGATGCTCTATTAAGGTCTCTAAAATCCACAAATAGTCTAATCTCCACATTCTTCTTCCTCACAGGAACTAGATTTGAAACCCAGGATGTATGTTTGATAGGAAAAATTATCCCACTATCCAGCAATTTATTCATCTCTTTAAGCATTAGAGGCTCTAGTTTGGAGTTAATTGGCCTTTGTCTTTACCTGATTGGCATGGAATTAGGCTCTAATTCAATAGCATGTTGGGTCAATTAGGGATCAAATCCTTTTAAATCAGCATAGTCCCAAGAAAATACATCATTATATTCTCTGAATAAAGCAATAAGGAGGTGTTTTTCTTGAGGAGAGTTAACTTTACCAAACTTTAAAAATTTGTCTTTGAATATCTCAATCTCCTCATAATGATCTTCTTTGATCAACATACTGGTTTTGTTCCTCTTGAACTGATCATCATAATTAAAAGTAGACTCCAAGCTAACCAACCCTTTAAGAAGCTTGTCTGTTTTTAGTTGTATAATCTGACCTTCCATTTTTTGTTTCACTTTGTTATCTTTGGGAACTAAAAAGTCATCTATTTCAGCCATAAAACTCAAAATCTTCTCATCAGTATTAAAAACCTGCCGGTTAACATCATTATCTAGAATAGATGACCTAACAACAATCTTAATATATGACTTATCTAAGATGACACCTTTATTTTTAGAAATATAAACATGTGCACCAATAGAAGCTAACCTATCAGGATGCTGGTTTTTCTATCTAGGCACATAAATTAGGTTGAATACATCAAAATCATCTAGAATATTAGATACTCTAGAATTATACAATTTTAAGATATCACTCTTAACAAGATTGAAATCTCTCACCTAGTTGACTATCAATTCACTGTCCCTAAATTCCCTCAAGCATTTGATATTTCTCTTTCTTTCCCACTCTAAGCCCTGGATCAAACCTTCATATTCAGCCACATTGTTAGAACATGGAAAAGATAATCTGAATGTAGCATAAAATTTATCACCCTCTTGTGACACAATCATAACCCCTGCACTAGCTCCATCCTTATTTTTAGACCCATCAAAATACAAGTCCCAAAGTTGATTTGATAGTTTTGAATTAGAATCTTGGGCTTTCATCAAGTTAGGCAAAACAAGGTCAGATTATAAAATCATATAGTTTCCAAAACCAACATCATACATAACACTATCTTGATCATTTCTAGTTGCCCACTCATCCAATAAAATGTCTGGAATTCCCTCTGTTTGAGTGTTAAAGGATGGATAGTCGTTGATCTCATCTAAATCTATGATCACACAACTAGCATTAATGGGACTTGGATTATATGGCTTTATGTGATCTTTGGTCAATGATTCTGATTTGATGGTAACTTTGGTACCATATCTTGTTCTAAACAACATGTGGGACCAATCTGATGAAAAGTATCAACCTATCTTGGCTATAAAATCTCTAGATAAGCATAGGGAAAAATAGGGTGGTAGATCTATAACATAGATGTCCTATGGAATAGAGAAATTTGGGCATGCATGAAGAGTCAAACTTGCATTTTTTATAACTCATAAATTTTTTATAGAGGAACCACCTAACTGAACAACACCTTTCTCAAGAGGCTCATACTTCAAATCTAATAAATCTACAATCTTTTTAAGCATCACTGTACTGGTTGCACCACTATCAACCATACAGTTGTGCACTAACTTATTTCCAATTATTAAGGACACATATAAAGGAAGAGGTTTAACATTTGCAAGTTTCTTACCTTCCTTTACTATTGATCCTTGCATATTTGTAGCCTCTGAATTTTCCATAACAATTCTAGAAGACTGCTTAAAAGCTTGTTGTTGTGAATTTGTTGCATTTTTAGAAAGCTCTTCCTTTAGTATCTCTGTCTTCCTTGGAATAGCTAGAGAATCCCACATAGAAATTGATACATTCATATTCTTCATACTATTAACTATATTGTAAGGAACAACAAACTAAACCTTTTGAGGAGTTCTAGGAACACTCTGATCTGCATGCTTCTAATTTTGATCCTTAGTTGTAGAAGAAGAGTGATCTTTCAATATTGAAATTGGTGTAGTGGGAATCCTGGTAGCTGATTGCTCTAATTCTAGAGATTTCTTATTGGCTCTAGTATTTTTTGACATGGGTGAATCTTCATTTAGCCCACAAAACTCCTCCTCTTGCCAATTTAGAAAACCAGTATCTAGAACATTCAGTTTCGGTTGCTATTGGATCTCCTCAACAGGTATATTCTGTTGTGAATCAACTAAATTTTGCACTATTAGAGCCTGATTGAGCACTCCATTGATACACTTTGATTAGGTATGGGGTTCACCACATGGATAATACCACTCAACAACAAGGTTATTCTCGCTGGGCACTATATCTCTAACAACATTAAGAGGTGCAAGATTATATAGTGTATAAGTCCTCTGATTCCAATTCTTCCTTTTTGCATTATTATTTCCTAGGAATTTTTGTTTATTACCCTGTAAGGTAGGCTGATTAGGATATTGGGATGAGGAACCAAAAAACTAATTTGGAGCTACAAGGTTTTCTTGTGCTTGATTCCTCTTAAGGCTCACTAATTCATTGCCAAAGGTCTACAATAGGCTTTCTATTTTTTGCTAGTTGTCATTTATACTTTGCAACTCATTAAGAGAGGTAACATGAACTATCTCTTGACTTTTGAATGATGGAAAAATAGGAAGAGGTGGGGCATTTAGTGGTATATTAGACTAAATGCTAGGAAAGAAGGGCATAGGTGGCCTAGGAGATATTTTTCATGCTTGAATGAGACTAGTTTCTTCCCTAAAAATAGTATCAAAAGCTTAAGGTAAGGAATTATCTCCCATAGATTGGATCATGACTAAGATATCACTCTTTAGACTCTTAAGAAAATACAAGAATGCATATTCAGAAAAGGATCTTACCATAGCAGGGATTCTATTCCAAGTCTTTTGGAAACATAGATTGAAATCACTCATCTCCTCTTGTGGAGCCCTTTTGATAGTCATTAATTACTCCACAAAAGACATGTTATCAGATTTGTCTTCAAAGAACTTAGACAATCTCTCTCCTAATGCATCCCATGTAGAAATAGATGCCACTAGAAGAGTTTTGAACCACTCTAGTGCTTTACCATTCAGCGAGTTAGCCAATAGCTTCAAAGCTACATCCTCCTCTGTGACATGGTGGACATTGCAAAGAGAAGAAATATTCTTAATATGTTCTATGTAAGTTGTTTTCCCTTCCCTAGTGAATGATGGTAATCCTTTTAAGGATACCAATGGAATATTATTGTGATCGGCAATCCCCAAATGACTGCCCTAATCAAAAGGCACAAATGGAAGATTCCTAGCCATTGCTCAAAGTGATGTAGTAGAACTGGATGGTAGTGACTAATCTACCTCAGGTGGCTATTGAGGAACAACTTGACTTTTTAATGCTTCTAGATCTTCAAAAACTTCTTGCTCTGAATCTGGGAATTCAGTGTAGTAAGAGGGAGGAGTTGAACTTATTTCAGATCTTATCTTCCTTGGCCTTCCTAGTCTCCTACCCCTTTGTACAGGCTGAGAAGAAATCTCTCTAGGACCTCTAGGCTCTCTTTGATTAGTCCTACCTCTCCTAGTGAAAGAGAACTGCAAATACTCAAACTCTTTTACACTCTTTGTTTGGATTTAATTCATGTATCACAAGGTCCTGCCGGGTGTGCCAAAAATTGTTAAGGCCTTGAAATATCACTCTAACTCAAGCATTAGGGTACTCAGATATTTCATGCTAACATGGAAACCTTCTTGAGTTGTAGGTAGACTCTGATTGAGAAGGAATCTCTGGATTCTAGGTCAGTTCCTATTGGATTTGGAATATCACCTAGACTATAAACTTTGATTGGGAAAAGGGAAGAAATAAAAGCTTTAAAACTGAAATAAAAATTGGGTGATACACCAAAAATGAAGTCAGACTTATTTGGAATTAAAACTAGCATCCACAATGCACATATTAATGAGATTGGCACTATCATTCACTGATCAACATATAGGTCAACGTAAACTTCAATACTAGGGTTTAAACCACAAACAGTGAAAATTTGTCAACAAACATACCAATTTTTCAAAAAGGTTTGATTTTTTGATAACTTAGAGGAGGAATTGGATTGACGAACTTCTCTTTGTCACAAAACAAGTACACACTAAAATAAATAAAGATGAAAATGACTGATTTCAAAACTCAAAAAAATATGATAAAATATGGGACACTTGCATTATTTTCCTCAAAATCTGAAAATAGGTTACACACATATGGAAAAGGGGTACAAAGGAACAAAAATGTTCACTAAGTCCTTTTCTCCAAAATCTTGAACCCCTAAAACTAATAAATAAATTCAATCTTATAGCCTCCTAAGGCCAAAATTCAAAAATCATGCCCCCTTATTTAGCCCTAAATCAGCTCAAAAATTTAGCTAAGAAACCCTAAAATACAAGCATATACAATGTGCCACTAAGTTAGCCCCTAATGTTGGTTTTTTAAGATAAATGTCCTTTAAAGAATATACCAAAATATTACATTTATAATTGAGCTTTAACTCAACTCCAATTTTAAACAACCCCTTAAACCTATACATAAGAATTAAACTTAAGTTTTAAAAAAAAAAAAAGTCTAAAGACTATTACCAATTGCAACATAAGGTTGATATGACCAACTTATGTAATTGGTAATAAAATATCTCTGGAGAACTAGGTGAGGTGGCATTTGTAATCTCAAGGTTCTATGATCACTCTATAAATATTTAATGACATTTATTGATCTCTGTCATCAGAACTCAAAGTTTATCAAAATTATGTTTTTCTTGGTCTTTGAGTTATGCTTGCATTTGGGAAAATATCAAGGATAGCCCTAAATTCAACCTACAATAACTCCTTCCTTCTATGTGTCTTTCCTTGAATTGGAGATCTGGCATGATCGAGGTGTACTCATGAAGCTCAAGCTTCATACTGAAGTTGTGACTGAGAGCTTGCCTTCTAGCTTGTTAAGTTTTTATCATTATAGCTTTAAAAGCTCTAGCTGAAGCTTCTCAACATGTAATAGTGAGATCAGCTATGATTATTGCTTAACTTATGATGCTTAGATGAAAAACTATTGTTTATGCATGAAGCTCAAGTTGCAGGTCTGGAGTTGGGCTTTGTCATATAGCTTAGCTCTGTACCAAGGAACTTGGACTATGAACTATTGTTGATCCCAAGCCTTCTTATCTCCTCTTTGCAAAAATCATGAGCATGAAGCTCAAATTCATACACATGAATCTTGGAGCGAGGGTTTCATATTGACAGGTATCAAAGATCTTTCTTATAAAATGAACATGAAAACTTGGGTTTAATTTGGCTTGATTAGTGAGATCTTGGCTTGTGACAACGAACTTGACACTCCATGTTTTGCAGCTATGATTTTTATTTAAGCTCTTGGGCTTAACACATCTAGAAGTTAGGGCTTGATCTTCAACTTGGGCTTTGAACTTAGCAGTCATGCAAGAAAAACTTGACCTATCTTTGAGATAAGTACATCATTTCCTCTTTTCATTTGCTTCATTTAACTTGTATATTTTGAAGTTGAGTTCACTATCATTTTATTGCAATGATTTTGGGGAATTTATTGCTTTGTCAAAAAGGTGAAAAATTGAGATTTGTTTACTTTTGTTGGGGTTCTATCGTGTCCATTGTTGACTTGGGTTTCTATTTGTTTTCACTAGTATTTCTAGAACCATTTTCTGGTGCACACCAGTCAAACATAGCTCATCATTATCCTTAGATGTGTGTTGATACTCAAGTATAATAGCCACCATTCATCTTCAACTAGGGTTTTATTATTGTAGCCAGCTGTAAATTTGTACCTTTTTTGGTGCATAACACCACTATAGACAGTGAGCATGCTAGTGCTTTGTCACTGTTATTTTGATTTGTCTGAAGAGAAAGGCACCATGCTTTATCTTCACTTCTATCCTCTTTTCTTCATTATATTCTTGAGATTAAATAATGATTGGCTCAGCAATAATGATTGTAGTTTGTGCAGTTCGAGCATGGGCTCGTGACTCTCACAAACATAAAAGGTGTAAACCTGAGATTGAAACTTTTGTGAACGTATCTTTCTTTACATGCAGCCCTGTTACTGAACAAGTCTCTTTTGACTGGTTTTTTTCTTGATGGTAACCAGTGCTTGACTGTAACTAGTGTTTGACTAGTTTTTCTTATTTTTGCAAACATAACAGTGATTAATGCACAAAAATGATTTCCATTAAATGTCTAAAATGAAATATTGTTTAATATCAATGTCTATGAGGTTTGAGCACAAGCTCCTAACACCCACAAACACTAGAATGTAAACTTGAATTTGAAAAATAATGTAATTTCTATAGCATTTGGCATTCAACACTGTACTTTTGAATATGCATGTTATTATCACTATTACTTGATCATACATCTTGTAGGATTTTGGCATTTACAACATGGTTGTCTCTCTTTTTTGTACCTATAACAAAGCAAATTCATTGTATATTCATGATTCAGATATGCATATTCATTTGTCATTTTTGAAAGGGAATAAACTCTTATTATAGTGCATATCACTTGTGAATTCTCTGTCTTTATATGCACAAGCTGTAACAACTTTTAATGCATTTGATATTGCATTGAACACCACACTACATCTTCTATTCTCTTAACTTTGATATAGAATACTAGTCAATTTGAGAAATGCCTCTCTAATTACTCTTCTTTTAAAAATAACATCAAATCCATCTTGTTAGGTTAGTGAACATGATCAAAATATTAGTTTTATGTGAGTGCCATGTATGGTGACATTTATGAATTACTACCAGCCAATTGATGGTCTTCACTAACTTAAAAAGATCCTCTTTTTTTTTTTTTTTTTCTGAAAAAGGTTTCTTAGCTACAAGAACTAAGTCCCTTTGATTCAAATATCTGGTTTATATATAAAAACTATTAGGAATAACAATCCACAATACAGCTGAGAGGGGGGGTGAATCATTTGTATAGAAGATTATTAAACTTTAAACTTTAAGCAATAGCAATATCAGATCCAATGAATACAATAAATCCCATCACAATAATACAATATTTTGGTCTTGGGGAAACCTTGTTAAAGGTAAAAACCCTAATGGGAGTTAGCACCCACAAATGATGTACTGAGAGTATAGTTATCCTTGTTAGAAGATATATCCTTGTTAGGATCTTATTGAAACATTACAATACATAGTCCTTGTTAGAGGACAAACCATGTTAGGATTCAAGAAGAAAGGGAGGGCTCACTTCCCAAGACTCACTACCCAAAGAAGGTTAAATCCACCTTCAGAACTCAATGTTTGCAACACAAGTGTATATGAGGAAATATAAAATCCTTTTGAACTGTTTGCCAACAAATATCTTTGCTCGATCAATTCCAATGAAGTCCACTAGTGTACCTCTTCTCTACATACAACAAACACAAGCTCACATCTTTCACAACCTCTTTATATCACCTTTTTCTCATCCATGTATTTTCCAAAGAAAAGACCTTTCATTTATACCTTCTTACAATTCTCATGATCAGGTCAGACCATAACCCTTTCCCAATTACAAATAATTACATAAACCCTTGCTAAGATACAAATGGTATCTAAAACAAGTATACAATGATTACATTACAATATTTAAGGACTGACATTCTTAATTCATGTTCTCCAAGCATAACACACACTACATCTCCCAAGTCAGCTTCCAAATAAGTATTCTTGAGAACACACACCACAGATGATGGCACCAAGCACTCCACACCTTGCAATAACCAGTGAACATTCTTCAATACCTTGTCTATTGTCTCTCAAGCTCGTATAGCTTGAATCCATATCATTTGGAAGATATACCAGAAACACAGAGACTAACTCTAGCATTTCTCACTATCATAGTCCAGTGACTAGTCTTCACCAAGACATTTCTATCTCATCCAATATGAAGCATTATATGATGTGATCTTGGATATAAGATCACAACACATTTATGAGCTCTCCTCTGAATTTGCAACATCTTAAACATACATACAGTGTCCGTACAATGTGGTAACCATCTTGATCTCCTCATAGAAACATATGTTGACATGAGTGACAAAACATAGATGAAAACTATATGAGTGCCCATTCAATAACATAGTGATTAAAAATATTAAATGTCTCAATCACCTTCCCATGCATTAGCACTATCCAACAATCTCCCCCTTTGGTATTGATGTCAACATATGGGAAAATCCATCATCCCAAAGTTATATCAATCCAAAGTTCTGTAGCCAAATAATACTATAGACAGTCTCCCTATACTATAGGTATTTTCTCATAGCAACACTCCCCCTTTGAAAAAAATGGAAAAGGGTGCCATGAGTCATCAACTTCTCTCCAATATCTTTCTTCCATGATCACTCCCCATGAGGAGTAGATCCCTACATTCAGTCCAAATTATGATAAGGCTCTGAAAACCTCTGGACTGATGCACCCCTGCATCATTTAATTCTGACTAGGAGGGGCTTGAACCCCTAGCATACCTCTAAGATATTCAAAGGTATCTTTTGGTAGTGGCTTTGTGAAGATGTTTGTAATCTTCTCTTTTGTACTAATATATTCTAATTTAATTTCCTTCTCTGCCACCTTGTCTCTCAAGAAGTGATACTTGATAGAAATATGCCTAGTTTTAGAATGCATCACTAGATTTTTTGACATATTCACTATACTAGTGTTATCACAATGGATAACCATAGGCTCATCAAAAGTTATTCAAATGTTTGTTCACATTTATTTCATCCAAAAAATTTGAGTGCAATTAATAGGAGTAGTAACATACTCTGATTCAACAGTAGATTGTGCTATACAATCTTGTTTCTTACTTAGCCAAGAAACCAACTTTTTCCCAAGGAAAAATGCACCACCACTAGTACTCTTTCTGTCATCAATATTTCCTACCCAACTAGCATCATTATAATCATGCAGTTCAAAGCTATCATTTATGTCATACCATAAGCCATAGTCTATGGTTCCTTGCATATATCTCAATATCCTTTTCACAATAGCTAGGTGTGTTTCTTTTGGTTCTTCTTGATATCTAGCCACAATTCCAACAACATTAGCAAAATCTAGTCTAGTGTGGGTCAAATATTGTAATCCTCCAGCAAGTGATATGTACAAGGTCTGAAAAACATACTTTAATTCATCATCAATTGTCAACTTATTGCCAGTTAGCATGGGTATTCCTATTGGTTTACAATCTTCCATTCCAAACTTCTTCAACATTATTTAAGATACTTAGTCTATGAAATAAAGATACCATTCTCATTCTGAGTTAATTGCAGTCCAAGAAAGAATTTCATTTCACCTATCATGGACATCTCAAATTCACTTTCCATTTCCTTAGAAAATTTATCAAATAGATCATCATTTCCTCCAAAGATAATATCATCACCAAAGACTTCTATTATCAAGAATCCATCTTCACTAGTTCTTAAATACAAATTACTATCAGTGTTACCTTTTCTAAATCCAAGACAAAGTAGGTACTTATCTAACCTTGCATACCAAGCCCTAATGCTTTCATCCTCATTCATTTGTAGCCTCTCCATCTTTGTCTTCCAATTTTGTAACTTTGCTTGTTTAGTATACTTGTCTCCTCATATAGTGCATCTAATCTTTCCAAAATTAAGTTTGCTGAATCCAAGTCTTTAACTTCAGTAAAATCTCCTTTAGAGAGTGTGTTGATCAGTGCTTCTCTTGCAATCATGTTAAGTGAAAACATCTTCTTTTCATCCTCAATAGTTGTTGGTAGCTCATCTTTGGACTTTATGTCTACCTTGTTCCTTGTAATCAACCAATAGTCAATGCCCCAAAAAAACATGTGAGTTCTCATCTTGTCCTTCCAATTGTCAAATTTCTCAGGATCAAATTTCAGACTATCCTTCCTATAGAATGCCATCTCGGCCAAGATCACCCCAATCTGTTAAGATTTCTCTCTAAGGACCAATAGCTCTGATACAAATTGTTAGGAATAATAGTCCACAATACAACTAAGAGGGGTGTTGAATCAGTTGTATGGAAGATTATTAAACTTTAAAATTTAAGTAGCAATAATATCAGATCCAATGAACACAATAAATCCCATCACAATAACACAATATTTTGGTCTCAAGGAAACCTTGTTAAAGGTAAAAACCCTAGTGGGAGTTAGCACCCACAAATGATGTACTGAGAGTATTGTTATCCTTGTTAGAAGATATAGCCTTGTTAGGAGCTTATTGAAACATTACAGTACATAGTCCTTGTTAGATGTCAGACCCTATTAGGAGTCAAGAAGAAATGGAGGGCTCACTGTCCAAAGAAGGTTAAATCCACCTTCATAACTCATTGTTCAAAATACAAGTGTATACGAGGAAATACACAATCATTTTGAAATGTTTTCTAGTAACTGTTAAACTGATTTATAAAACTAGATTACAATACCTGGTGTGATACCTATGATATTTTTAAGTTCAACATAAAAATAGAGAAGATTACTAACGTGATTGCAAACCAAAAATTGATCCATTCTATTCGAATATTGGAGTTTATACAAATTTGATGGATCCCAAGGGTCATAAAAATCCCTTCGAAATGAAATGAAGGGTCATCATAATATTTATTACAAATAAACTATTCAAACTATCAAAATTTATCAAAAAACTATATATAAAAATTAGGTCCACTTGGAGAAGGCATAACTTTTTAGTCCTAGCTCTGAATTGTGAACCGTAAAATTTGTCGGAAAGGTATTCAAGAAATCTAGACCCAAATTTCAAAAGTAACCCTCAAAAATTTAGTTTACTAAAACATAGACAAATTTTAAAAAAATAGATTTTAGTATTTTCCCAATTGAATCTTGATCAACTGTCTTTGCTTGATCAGTTCTAATGAAGTCCACCAGTGTACCTATGCTCTACATACAACAGACAAAAGCTCCAAGCTTTCACAAGCTCTTTATATCACCTTTTTCCCATCCATGTCTTTTCCAAAGAAAAGACCTTTTGGCTTTCATTTATACCTTCTTATAATTCTCATGATCAGGTCGGCCCATAAGATTTTCCTAATTAAAAATAATTACATAAACCCTTGCTAAGATACAAATGGTATCTAAAAAAAGTATACAATGATTACATTAAAATATTTAAGGACCAACATCCTTAATTCATGTTCGCCAAGCATTGCACACACTACATCTCCCAAGTCAGCTTCCAAATAAGTCTTCTCCAGAATCCACGCCACATATGATGTCACCAAGCATTTTGCACCTTGTGCTAACCAATGACCATCCTTCAATACCTTTTCTATCATCCCTCAAGCTTACATAGCTTGAATCCATATCATCTCGAAGATACACCACAAACACATAGACTAACTCTAGCATTTCTCAATGTCACATTCCAATGACCAATCTTCACCAAAACATCTATAACTCATCCAATATGAAACATTATATGATGTGATCTTGGATATAAGATCACAACACCTTTTTGAGCTCTCCTCTGACTTCACAACATCTTAGACATTAATATAGTGTCTGTACACTGTGGTAACCCACCTAATCTCCTCACAAAAACATATGTTGACATTAGTGACAAAACATATATGACAACAGTATGAGTGCCCATTCAGTAATGTAGTGATTAAACATATTAAATTTCTCAATCACCTTCCCATGCATTAGCAATATCCAACAAAAAAAACATGCATAATGATGACCATAAATAGCTAAAGGTTTCATGGAGTCATTTCCCTTTAATACTATTTTGTAGTTCATGTAGGTGCATATTTTTCTATTGTATTGATATTACAGATATATCTGCAGTTCTGAAAGTTTGATTATTGTATAATGCTTATGTTTTCATGCATTTCTTAGATCCAATTGGATCTAACATATTTTTCACTCTCATGATGTAGGAAAAACCTTGAAGACTCCTAGGAGATGAAGACTCAAACAATGGACCTGAGGACTTGATAGACAACCAACCAGCTCCTAAAATGTAGATGACCAAGGTAATGCATGGGACCCTACTCATACCTCTATCATGCTTTCTATTCTACCATTTGTACTATGTTTTGACATGAAAGATGAAATATGAAATAACATTTGTCTATTACATTCAGTTTGAATGCACAATGTAATGATCAATTATGAATTTGAAAATTTTGATGTGATCAATACTTAGAGTACAATATAAAGAGTGAATATAAATGCAATAGCAAAATGTTTACCTACATCACCTGAAAAGTAGTGTTGAATATATTTTCCTTGATTCAATGTTTTCCTATTTATGTTCATCATCTTGCATGTTGTAAATTAGGGTAACATAACCAAGATACATGCAACTTTGACACAAAACCCTAAATCTACACAAGTTAAAAAAAATTGGCTCCTAGGAAAAAATGAAAAGACGTAGTAGAATTTGTCCAAGGGAATAACTAAAGGGGCTTGATTACACTCAAGGAAACTTGATTAATGCCTAAAAAATTGTGCTTAGAGATCATGGGCTACAAAATATAAAAGTTTCAAAAGGGTTATTCCACAATTTGTGACAACCAAAAATCAAGTTTGAAAACCTGATCAACATTAATTTTGGTTGGTGAATAAGTGCACTGCAATATTTTAAATCAAGTTTACCCTATTCACACTTTCTAAATGGTGTGAGATGTGAGGAGATACAAACTTGTGAATCAAGTTTTGAAGCTTGATCACCACTACCATAATGATTATATTCTTTAATTAGTTTTTGAAAACCTAATTATAGTCACTGAAGGATGCAATTGTATGAATGGTCACATAGTTAGGTCTTTCTATAAAATAAGTAGTAATACTTAGTTGTGAGTGCAACTCAAGGATAAATGCCCAAGTTGTATTTTAGAAATTAGGTAGTGTATGCAAAAAACTCCTAGGGTTTGAAAACCCTAACAAAGAAAAATAGAAGAAAATAGAAAATATAAACAAAAATGAAAATGAAAGACAATGACACATACCTAAAAATAATAAAATATATTTCAGACTGAGATTTGACATGACACTCAAATGATCACATGACAAAATATAGACTAAAAAAAAATGAAAGTAAGTAAAAAATGAAATCAAAACAAGCTAAGACAACTTATAAAAAAATAGGACATGTGAGTGGAATTAAATCCTCACAAAGTTTTAATGTGCAACTTGAGTTTTAAAACAAAAACTACATATGTAGTTTGAGACATAAATCCTAAATTAAGTATTTGTAGGAAATACACTTGCAATGATAGGGAAAACCTTGACTTTGTATGAGCTAAAAATTTTCTAACTCCTAGCATAAAAAATACTTGATAAAAACAACAAATACATAGGGGAGATCTCATTAAGGGGACAACTTGATGGGCCAGATTATGCATGAGATCACTTGACTAGTGTCTCAAAAAGAATGCTAAGAGATCATGGGCTACAAAACTAATAAATTTTGTAGAGATTATTCCACAATTAGAGTTAGCTAAAAAATGAGGATAACATGAAGTCATAATCTAAACTAAGAACTAAGATCACATCTAAGGTTAAAAGCCTCTGTAATATATTTCTAGAAATGTTAGAGTGAAATTAACTAGACTATGATACTAGGCACCCTAGTTCCTAGGAAAATAGCACCAACTGATGTTTTCCTAGTGATGAAATCTTTAGAAAGATTCTATAGTCTAACCCTATAGCATCTAAAATAAGAAATGACCTTCACCAATGATCGATATCTAAAATTTCAAGAGAAAGAAAGGGGATGTTGGGCTATATTGGGGCTTGTCTTAGTCAAGCTCCTATTTTGGTGATCTCCACCTCAAAAAATAGCCAAGTAAAAGTTTGAAAATAATTATGTGTTCTCTGAATCTTAACTGTGGTGAGATAAAGAGCATAAAATTAAACATGTGTCCTATACAAGTGCATTAGAGAAAACCCTAGATAAACAAAGATGATGTAGATATTAACTCAAGAACATATGAATCACTTAGATCTATGATAAAAATTAAATTTGAAGCTTGCTAATTGTTATTTGATGATACCCTTAGCTAATCATTAGTCAATGATACCCTATGATCATCCTCTTACATCTATTGAATCCTTCATGATGAAAATACCTAGTTAATACTTGATAATGCTTGATCTAAATTCTATGATCTATAGAGACATTATTGTAGATTTTTTCTTCACATATCATGCACTTGATCTCCTTCACAGTGCTTCATGCCAAATGAGAAAAGATAACTAGCTTTTATATGATATTTTAACTTGAACTTATTAATGACTAACCTAGAATAGACATATTTCCACTTCAAGACTATAAATAGGAATCCCAAGGCCTACATGGTATCCTCCCTTAATTTAACCTAAAATAAATGTGTTGGACTATATTAGTTAGCAAAATGGTGTTCCCTAAATTGGCTTAAATTTTGAGGGTAGAAAAATAATAAGGTCTAGTTAATAGTTTTGAAATCAATATGGATGTTGGCTAATGATAGGTAGGTTTTATACGATAAATTGAATGGTTATCCCAGTTGATCAAGATTTCATATGCCTTGGACTAGCTAAAGTCATAGTTGATTGATCTGATTCATCCTAGGCATGCATAGATTAGGATTTCTCAGGAAAAAGGGCCTTATCACTGAAGCTAACTACTGTGCCTGAATCGGATATTCCTTCTTCCGTATGTTGTATAACCAGAGCTACTGAAGTAAAGTGCAACTATAGATCCATCCTTATTATTCTTAATGACCAAGGAAAGTACCACCTGGGGAACTATCGGGCCCCGGAACAACTATGAAATTGTAATGGGAGCAAGTTATTTAATTAAACTTTACAATAGGATAGGACCCATCTTGATTTTAAAATTGAAATAGGATAAATGAAACTGTAAAATAAGGTCTCTAAGAGGAGTGTGTTAATATTTATAATAGAATATGATTCATGTTATAGAATTAAATATTAATAAAGAAATTTTGTTCTTTCATATCCTTGAGTTTAATAATCTTACTTGAGTACCTCATGAGAAACTACAAGATTATATCTATTCAATAATCTATATAGTCACCTTAGGTTTGGTTCTATTTTTCATGCATTTTCTACTACAAGTAGTGGTTTTTGTTGCACCAAAGATCAACCTATTAATGCTTAATACAACCAATATATTTATAGAATCTAGAGGAGCCAGTTAAACCATGTCAAAAATCTCACGAGGGATGCCAATGTACTACCAAAAATCCCCTCAAACCCAATGTCACTCATCAAGGCCTGCATCACTCACATAGGACATTCAAAACCTATGACCAAGATCTAATACCACTTGTTACAAGTATTAGTTTCTATTGCACCAAAAGATCAACTTGTTAATGCCTAATACAACCACTAGAATTATAGAATCCACATGAGGTGGTTAAGCCATGTTGAAAATATTGCAAGGGATTTCAACACACTACCAACATCCTCATGTTAAGATAATCTTCTTCCACTTTGGTTTATCTTTCACTCTTTGTATATCTTTCTAGGAAATTATGCACTTTCCACCTTTCTTGTGTCCATCCTAATGTGTATCCCATCACATAGATTCCTTCCTATTATAGCCACTCTTTCCTAGTGTTCCTTTACATCATACACTTTATCGACTTATGCATGCATACTCTTTAAGCACTCCTTATCATATTTATCATGCTCTTCTCCTTTTTGTTTTCCAATTTGACCTTTTTTCATGGTTGATCTTATTTGATATAAGATACTTTTATATTACAAAGAATTAAAGAAAGAGTATCATTTCATTTTGGAGAAAGTTATTTAAACATATTCTCACAAAAAATTTGGGCAAGGAAATCTAATATGAAGAATATAAATTGTATTTTATCTTACATTTAAAATGGGTAGGAAAGAGAGATTTTAAATGGAAGAATTTATTTTTTCTCTTACTAAAAGAAAGTATTTCATAGTTGTGTGGAAGGAAAATTTATTTCTAAGGAAATTATTTTAACACTAAAGATAGCTCTAAAACACAAATCAAAATTGTAATTAGGATAAGGAAAGAAAATAATTCAAACCAACAAAATATCCAACAAAGACAATTTATGATGCTTTTCTCAATGAGTATATTTCCCCACAATGGTGGATTCAATTTGTGCTTACAATTTTGGTAGCATAATGGTGCTTAAATATTCTCAAAGGTGGAAAAAAGCTCTAAGTTGGATGAGATTTCATAAGATGTATGATTGAATGGATGATAGTCATTGCAAATAGCTAAGTTTTGGTGGAATTTAAAAGGGAATGATATGGATGGTCAATATAAAAGAGAGGAAGATCAAAGGGAAGAAGATGATTTGATTCTCAACTCTAATGGAAGGTTGACAAGTGTCATCCCAAGAGAGAAGGTGAGGAAAAGGTTGTTGGACATGAAGGGACTTTGGATCGTGGAGAATAATTTCTATCAAGGCACTTCTTGGCCTCACACTCCAAAGTACATGGGAGAATTGGATAAGGAATTTTAAATTCCTTAGAATAGATAAATGTGCAAACAATTAGTTGGATGGGATCAGGCTAATGGAGGAGGATGAGGAGTGTATGTGGGAAAGTTAGGAGAATGCAAGTGAGTGAGGGGATATTGTATTTTTTTATTTAACTAAATTTAAAAATGGGGGAATGAATGTGAGGATATTTTAATTAAATGAATGTGGGTATTTATTTAATTATATGATGGAATAGGTTAGAAAGACAAACTATGAACTAAGAAAATTAATTAAATTAATTTGTCTAGTAGTCAAAAGAATAATCACCAAATAATTAAATAATTATGAATTATTTAAAATTGCCAAAATGACAACTACAGAGGAATAAAGACAATAAATTTGGTCATTTAGTTATAAAAAAATTCAAGCATCTACACTATTTATTAGTGTTAATTTTGAAGTCTTCAAATAAAAAATAAATTAAACAACTCGGTAAAACTTGTCAATACCTTTTTATTCATTAACCGACTATTAGATAAATTATCTAGCATATACCGATCAAACTAGTAAATGTAATGTTTAAAGTAAAATAAAAAATCATCACATGCATACACATTTAACCCTTGATTTTTTAACATGGAAACCCTATTAGGAGAAAAACTACATGGGCCAATACCCAAAATATTTTCACTCTTCTCAAGTGAGCTAAGTTAAGAGCCAAATCCGTTAAAGGTTACAAAACACAAAGTAAGGTGTGAATGTGTTAGAGAATTTATCACTAACAATTCTCCATAACCATACATTCATTTGAGTCAACAAGAAAATAATCAACATTCATTGAATGTCATAATGAAATAAATAAAGACTGTTAAGTCTCACTCGGTTGAGAGATTTTGTTTGTAGAAATGTTTAGAATACAATAGTAAATGACCTAATTACAATACAACTTTCTTTGCAGATATCAAATCTCTTCTAAGCTCAATATACCTCTAGCCATCATAATATTCTCAATTTCTATCTTCTTCCAACTATGTTCTGCTCGGTTATCTCCTTCTTTTGATGCTCGGTGTAGTCTATAGAATTGCTTAGTTCTTACTTCAACCAATTTGACCATCTTTGCATGAATACAATATTATCCTCATGGTCCTACTCATTTTGAATCTCTTGTCTCCTTATATAGACATGATAAACTATTTTCTTCTCAGCCATAGATTTTTTCTCTTAATCTCCATCGTTGATTTTTCCTCTTTAACCTTCCTCAAAACTTGTGTCTTAACACATTTTCAATCTTCATCATCTAATCTTCCTTGAATTTTGTTAGCCATAGATCTTCATAAAAAACTTTATCTTTAACCTTGGAATCATCCATATTCATCCAACTCATTGTCTTAAGTCGATAGTCACATGTATCTCTTTATTTCTCCTACTTAGTTAATATTGTGATGTATTAGTGACTTCCTGCTTGATTAATACTATAATTGGTATACACTTCACCTGCTCAGTGTACACTACATTAACTTGGTGTATACTAAGTTCTTCATATACCAACCACATTAACTTGTACATTTTCTATCTTCAATCTTAAACAGAATCATGTAATACAATCAAATTACTATCATAATGCCATAAACTCATTAATAAGTTACCCAATGAATACCATATCCATATCTTACTCATACATCTCATCTTCATTTTAATATTTTATTCCTTCACCAATATTACCTTCTTCAAATGTTTTCAACTATCATGATAAGTATAGTAAAAACTAGTTGACATCAATGACAATATAATAACTGATCTAATGTCTCACATATATTTTAGTAGCTCGGTGATCATCATCATATTCTCCATTTTGTTCTCCAAGTAGTTAATCATTTTTAGTCTAACAATATTTCTCCCTTTTACATTAATGGAAACACAAACATAATATAAAATATGCCATAGAATACCAAACATCTTAAGTATCTATAACTTAGTTTTTAAGCTCTCCCTTATCTTGTGCATTTAATATGTTTAATCACTACATACTCTCTCTTTTAGTTAGCTTTATTCCTAACTGATATTCCATTTCCATGATCATCTCTCTCATGCTCTTCCATATATTTCATGACCATATCTCATCATCTCTCTCTTAGTCATATTTCATGTGATCATCTCTCCCTTTGACAACAATGCCAAAAGAAATCAGCTCTTCAGTAGCCAAATAATTATCTATTATGCCTTACATATTCTTGTACCTTGCATGTAAAAATATTCAGCTTCAATTTGGCTTACATCTTCTTCTTCTTCTTTGCAACCTTAGGAATCCCAAAGTGTGAACATCATGCATCAATATTATTAGATCTTCTAATAAAGTATAGGTTGATGCAACCCTTTATCACCTTAGTGATTGTTAGACAGGAGATGGACCCCTATTCTACTTCATAAGTATTCAAATCTATCATTTGGTAAGGGTTTTGTAAATATATCAACAAGTTTCTTTTGTGACTTCACATATTCCAATTTGACTTGTTTCTCTTGAACTTGCTCCCTTAAGTAGTGATATTTAATATATATGTGCTTTATCTTTGCATGCATCACTGGATTATTTGAAATGTTAATATAACTTATATTCTCACAATATATTATCATTGGACCCATGATTTCCTCATTCATACCTTCCAACAATTGTTTTATCCATGCAATATTTGAACAATTAGCAACAAACAATACATATTTAGCTTCAAAAGTGGATTGAGAAATGTATCCTTGTTTCTTACTTATCTATGTTACTAGTCTTCCTCCTAAAATGAATGCTCCACCTATAGTGTATTTCCTATCATCAATATTTCTAGCCCAATCAACATCAATATAAACTTTAAGTTCAAAATTGCCTTATTTCTTATACCACAAACTATTGTTTTTAGTGTTCTTTAAATATCTCAAAATTCTTTTCACAACAGTCATGTGTGACTCTTTAGGATTAGCAGAAAATCTAGTCACAATTCCAACAACATATGCAATATATGCTCTACTATGCACAACATGCATCATTTTCCAATCATAGATCTGTATAAGGTTTGATTTACCTATGTTGAATTGTTATCCCTGATTAGCTCTCATTTGGTTACCATAGGTATACCAACTAGTTTTGAATCTTCCATGTACTGAATGTCTTCAAGACTTCTATAATGTACTTTGTCTATGTGATATAAATGCCTTCCTTCTATTGTTATATTTGGAAAATAAGAAATAATTTGATCTCTCTAAACATTCATATTTCAAACTCTTTTCTCATTTCATTAGCAAAAGACTTACATAAAATATCATGACCTCCAAATATGATATCATCCAAAAAAAATTCAGTAATAAGAATCTTATCATCAGTTTCACATTTCAAATAAAAATTTCTATTATCACTTGTTCTAACAAATCCAATTCTTATGAGATAAGAATGCATTCTTTCATACCATGTTCTCGGTGCTTACTTCAGTCCACAAAGTGCCTTGTGAAACTTACACACCATGTTCTTCTAATTAGGATCAACAAAACCTTCAAGTTGTTCAATGTATACCTCTTCTTCAAGTATCCCATTCAGAAATGTAGATTTCACATCCATCTGATATACTTTAAATCCTCTATAAGAAGCATATGCAAGTAGTATTCTTACTCCTTCAAGTCTAGCAATGGGTGCAAAAGTTTCTCCATAATCAATTCCTTCTTCTTGTGCATAACCTTTGTAGACTAGTCTTCCTTTGTTCCTTGTTACATCTCCATTCTCATTCAATTTGTTTCTAAATATCTATTTTGTGCCAATCAAATTTTTTTCTTTAGGCCTTAGTACCAATGTCCACGTGTTGCTCTTTTGTATTTTCTCAATATCTTCATTGATTTCCTAAATCCAATCTTCATTTGCCAATGCATATTTAATTGTTTTAGGCTCTAATTCACAAACAAAACATGTATTATTCCTTAACTTACTTTTAGTCATCATTCCTGCTCCTTTGTCTCCAATTATTTGATCATGTGGATGTTGTCTTCTTACATACTTTGTAAGTATAGGGTCAGATCTCTATTCTTCAATGTTTTCTCCACTTGGTTCATGATCCTCATTTTCCTCATTAATTATTTGTTTTCGCTCGGTCTGTAAGGATTGTTACTTGGTATCAGTATACTATTTCTCAGTGAAACTAGACTATTTCTCAGGTAGAGTTTTAGGGTTTTCAATGTAAACAAATTTACCATAGTTTTCTGGTTCCTTCTTTCTTTCTTCATCATTATTTTCTGCAAACTCATCAACTCTCACATTTGTACTTTCAATAATTTTTTTAGTTGTCTTATTCAAGCATTTATAAGCCTTACTTCTAGTAGAGTAGCCTATAAATGTGATGAGGGAATATTTATAGGCGACTCTACTAGAAGTCAATAATCGATAATTATAGGCTACTCTACTAGAAGTAAGGCTTATAATAATTGATCTATTCCTCCTTTCAACAATCCCATTCTATTGGGGTCTCCTCACTGCTGATACCTGTCTCTTGAATCCATGCTCATTACAAAAGTTAAAAAACTCATCATAAATGAATTCACCACTTCTATCTGACCTTAAGGATTTCAGCTACTTACCACTTTCTTTTTTCATTTTTGCTTTGTACTACTTAAACATTTTGAAAGCTTCCAATTTTTCTTTTAAGAACATGACAGTTATCATCCTAGAGAAATCATCAACAAATAATATAAAATATCTATCTCCATAATAACTTTTAGTTCTTAGTGGACCACATAAGTCAATATGAACTAATTCCAGAATAGTATTAGATGAGTATTGTTTTCTCTTGAAACTAAATTTTGACATCTTACCTATTTGACATTGTTTGCACATTACAGGTCAGTTTTGGATATATTTGGTAATCCTCTAGCTTTCATTTTCTTACTAATCTTAACCATGTTATCAAAACTCACATGACATAGCCTTTTGTGCCATAACTAAACATCATCAGTTTTAGCCAATAAACAAGAAGTTCCATAATTATCCAAATAGAATAAATTACCTTTTGATTGTTCACTAGTACCAATCATTTTTCTAGTCTCATCATATATTTTTACTTTTTTGTTCTCAAATGCAACTTGGTGACCTGTACCGTCCAGTTGTGCTACACTCAATAGATTATAGTTAAGTCTTTTCAACAAATAAGCATTTTCACATCTGATCTTATTATTCAGCAATGTAGATCCCTTACATTTCACTTGAAAGGGCGTATCATTTTCCATTTTCATAGATCCTCTATTACAATGTTCAAGATATTCAAACTTTTCTTCATCACCAGTCATATGATGTGTGCAACCACTATCAATAATCCAAGTATCATTTTTTCTTACTTTAGAAATAAATGCCTTTTCAACATACCTTTCTTCCTCTTCAGAATCTTCCTTCAATGCTACAAACACCACTTCTATTTCATCATCATTTTTAGAATTAGTGTCATCATCTTCATCTTCAACTAGGTAGCATGACTTCTAGCCTTTATCTCTATAGTCTCAATTTTCTCTATTACCTCTGTGTCGGTTACCTCTGTGATCTCGGTAAGCTCTTCTATCATTCTTCCTTTCATTTGATCTTTCACTTGTCCTCTCATCATTTTTCTTGTCAAGACATCTTGCAACAATATGACCAATCTCTTTACACTTAAAACTTACCAAGGGGAGTTTACCTCTATATCTTCCTTTTCCTTTTGGTAGCCTTCTAGCCATTAATTCTTCAAGTTCATCAAGTTCTTCTTCTTTAGCTTCACTATCACTTTCATTTCTTATCTTATGTCTACTACTTCTTGATCTTGCAATCTTGCATCACCCAAAAATATTTTTGGTTTCTTTTCAATAAGGGCTATCTTGTGTAGAGCTTCTATTTATGGAAACTTACTATTTTTAGTAAGTTAGTCATACAATCTTAGAATGTTATGATTTCACAGGTGGAGGTTCATCTTAGTTATATTAGCCTACCAGTTGAGTTTCATTTCCATATCATTTGTATCAGTGAAGTAATTGAGCTTTTTAAGTATGAAATCTTTGAGCTCAATTTTGAAGGCCTTAGAGGCTCTGGATTACAATTGACTGCTAATTGATTGGAGCTTGCGTGAGTCAGGTACTGTAGATCAAGTCGTGCCATTTCTAAAAAGTGGTTATAATAGAAAAATAGAGCTACAATTAGAAAGTTATGGCCTCTAGACATTGGGGTACCTAAAAACATATTTTGTAATTATTTGGAGCCGACCCTATGTAAAATAAAATAAAAAATAAATTAATTCTTAGAGAAGTCGGCCTTAAGGGCAAAATTTCTAGAATCTTCTCAGGCGGTGGAAATTGCCTATATAAGAAAGGCCTATAGTGTTTTCTAGGGTAGTTCTAGGTAGATCTGGGTAATAATTTGAGGCTTTATCCTACAAATTATTGTAAGGGAAAAAACCCATGTGGCTTTACATATTGTAATTCTGAATATTTGTAATTCCACACTTGTGGAGATAATAAGAAGCTCATTTTTTTTTCTTGCAAATTGTTGTTGTTTCTCTATTTCTATAATGTATTTTTGGTATTAAGGGGAGAACCCTTCATCAAGAGGTATTAGAGCAAGAGTTCCTAAGTACATAGATAGATCACCTACTATGAGGCAGTTTGCACCAAGACCATGGTTTAGGGTTTCAACAATAAACTATGAAAATGACTCCACAAAGGGAACGTGGGGAAGAGCTGGTGGTGTGACACCTGAGGTTAGAGCCCTTTAGAGATAAGTGCAAGCATTGCAAGAAGAGATTCAAAGAGGAATGAATCTTATAGTTAGAGATGAAAGCAAGGATGAAGCCGAAGAATAAAATTTTGATCAAGAAGGAGAAGGCAAAATTATGAACCAAGAGGAAGAAAGGCTTTTTCGGCCTATTTCCAAGATTGGAAAAGACCTAACATTGAGGTTCCTACATTTTCATGAAATCTTAACCCATAGGATTTGATCGATTATATCAATGAATTAGAAGAATATTTTGAGTATGAAGATATAGAGGATCCTAATCGAGTCAAGTTTGTGAAGCCCAGACTGAAGGGTCATGCAAAGATCTGGTGGCAAGAGATTCAATTGGAGTGAAATAGAAGAGGAAAGGATAAAATCAAAAAATGGGATCAGATGGTGGATAAATTGAAGCGACAGTTCATTCCTATTGATTATGAGCTTGACCTACTAAAGAAAATGCAAGGTTTAAAGAAAGTAGGAAGATCTATTCAGGAGTATATGGAGGAGTTATATCAAATCCTCATCAGAACAGGCCATGCAGAAGATGATAAGGAGAAAGTTGTCCACTAGCTTAATGGGTTAAGGCCAAGCATTCAAGAGGAGCTGAATTTGGTTCAAATGAATAGTATTGAAGAGGCATACTAGTTTTCCCTAAAAGTAGAGGAAAAGTTGAACAATAAGTTAGAGATCAGACAAAATGGAAGAGGTTGTGGTGGAATATCAAGTGGATGGTCATATGGAGGCCGAAATTAAGATTTGAAAAATAAGGATGAGGCTAGTAGCAGTCAAAATGAGAGAGGAAACAATTTTAATCATTCCCATGATCAAAATAATAGAGATCAAAGAGGAAGAGGAAGAGGACAAGGTTCTGGAAGAGGAGGCTTCCATGGAACACGTTTTCACTACGGAGAAGAAGGTTATAGGGCATATGAATGTTCTCAATGCCAAGGAGGGAAAGATAGGAGAACTGAAGGCCAGGATAGAGTTACACATGTATATGAAGATGCCATATCATCACATTATGAAAATGTTGAAAGAGGAGAAATGCTAATTAATAGATGAGTCCTATTGAGTGGTGCGAATGAACATCAACAAAGGAGGAGCATGTTTCACACTAGGTGCAAGTGTGAGAATAAGTGTTGTGATGTGAATATGGATAGTGGAAGTACTGACAATTTAGTGTCAGAAGAGATGGTCAAAAAGTTGAAGCTCAAGAGAAAGAAATACCCAAATTCATACCAGATCGCCTATGTACAAGATGACCACAAGGTCATGGTCAGTGAATAGTGCCTAGTAAAGTTCAAGATTTCTAGATACCAGGATGAGGTACTATGGGATATCATACCTATGGATGCATGTCATATGTTGTTGGGTAGGCCATGGTAGTTTGACATGTGTGTTATACATGATGGTCATGAAAATACCTATTCCCTGACAAAGGATGGAGTGCAAAATAAGCTAAAGCCATTGAAGGACATAAAATAAAAGGTATGTGGTAATGCAAGAATAAGTTTTTTTGATGGAAGAAAATTCCTAGAGGGTATGAGGCATGAACATGTGTATTTTTTTTATTCAAAAAGATGGTAAAGAGGAAGTAGAATATGTACTTGTAGAAGTTGTAGATTTGTTGAATGAGTTTCACGATATTGTATTTGATAATGTTCCAAATGGATTACCACCAGTAAGGAAGATCACTCATTAGATGGACTTGATTCCAAGAGTCATTTTTCCAAATAAGGCAACACATAGAATGACACCAGCAAAAAGTGAAGAGTTGACCAGACAAGTACATGACTTGTTACAGAAGGGTTTGATTCGGGAGAGCTTGAGTTTTTTGGATATTGATAATGCATGGGATGGTGATTGATATATTTAATATGTTTAATCACTACGTTACTGAATAGGCATTCATATTGTTTTCATTTTTGGTTTTTCACTGATGTCAACATATGTCTCTATGAAGAGTACAAGCTGATTATGACAGTGTACAAACAATGTACAGATGTTTTAGAACTTGCAAAGATAGATGAGAGTACAAGAAGATGTTGTGAACTTATATCCAAGATCGCATCATGTAATGTTTTATATTGAGAGAGTTACACTTATTTTGGTGAAGACGATTTATTGGCTAGTAATAGTGGAAGTTGATAGAGTGAGTCTCTATATTTTTGGTATATATTACAAAAGATATGGATTCAGTACATGCGAGTTTGAGAGATGGAAGACAAGGTACTAAATGATGTTTGTTGGTTAGTGAAAGGTACATAATGATGGATGACATTAGTTGTGGCATGTGATCTAGAGAAGACTTATCTGGGAGCCAACTTTAGAAGTGTAGCATACATTTTGTTTTGCAAAATGATATCGGTCCTTAATTATTATAATAGAATAATTATATACTTATTTTTGGTACCGTGTGTATCTTAGCAAGAGTTTATGTAAATAGCAAAGCCTAATTGGCTGACCTAATCATGTAGAATGTAATAGGGTATATATGTAAGATCTTTTCTTTGGAAAAGACATGGAGAGAATGAATTTGATATAAAGAGGATTGTAAGAAGCTACGAGCTTGTGTCTGTTGAATGTAGAGTAGAGATATATTGGTGAACTTCATTGGAACTAATCAAGCAAAGACAATTGATGTTAGATAATTCAAAATATTATGTATGTCTTCATATATGCCTATTGCGAATAGTGAGTTCTGAAGGTGGATTTAACCTTCTTTGGGCAGTGAGCCCACCCTTCTTTCTTGACTCCTAACAGGGTCTATCCTCTAACAAGGACTATGTACTATAATGTTTCAATAAGCTCCTAACAGGGTTAGATCTTCTAACAAGGATACTATACTCTCAGTACATTATTTGTGGGTCCTAATTCCCACCGGGTTTTTTACCTTTAACAGGGCTTCCCTGAGAACAAAATATTGTGTTATTGTGTTCATTGGATCTAATATTACTGCTATTCAAAGTTTAAAGTTTAATAATCTATCATAAAACTGATTCACATCCCCCTCTTAGTTGTATTGTGGACAATTATTCCTAACAATTGGTATCAAAGCTTTTGGTCCTTAGAGAGAAAGATTAACAACTTGAGGTGATATTGGAGATGGCACTTTATAGGAAGGATGGTCCAAAATTTGATCCTGAAAACTTTGATAGCTGGAAGAACAAGATGCAAAATCATTTTCTATGTTTGGACATTGACTATTGCATGATCACAAAGAAAGAGGTGACTATAAAGACTAAGAATGACTTACCATTGGCTTCTGATGATGAAAAGAAGGTGTTCACTTACAACATGGTTGCAAGAGAAGCATTGATCAATGCACTCTCTAAAGGAGAATTTACTAAAGTTAAAGACTTAGATTCAACACATGAAATTTGGAAAAGATTAGAAGCACTATATGAAGGAGAAAAATATATCAAGAAAGAAAAGTTACAGAACTAGAAAATAAAGATGGAGAGGCTACAAATCAATGATGATGAAAGCATTAGGGCTTATGTTCAAAGGGTTACAAAATTTGTGGTTGGAATCAAAAACTGTGGAGGCACCTATGTTGAAGAAGTCATTGTGAAGATCCTTAGATCATTGACTCCTCCTTACAAGTTCAAGGCCCTATCAATTCAAGAGACTATACCCCTAGCTCTAAACTTTAGTAGGGAGATGTTGATTGTAGAGCTAACTAATTTTGAAGCTACATAAATGGGAGACTCTATACCTAAAGTAGAATCTGCATTCTAGGCATCCAAACACATGAAGATAATGACTTCACTTCCAAGCACTAGTAGTGAAAGTCTGAAATAAGAGCTTGGAGAATATGTCGAGGAATGGGAACAGATAATGGTTGAAGAAAGAAAGATGGATGAACTTGTTGCACTAATTTATAGAAGAGAAAAGATAGGTAAGGGTGAATTTGAAGGCAAATTACCTTTAAAATGTTTTTCATGCAATAAGGTTAGTTATTTTTCATCTAGATGTCCTACAAGGGTTCCTAAGTACAAACCTCATTTTTTCAAATCTAAGTACTCAAAGGATAAAGAATGTTACTATGATAGTGAAGGTATTTATGATGATGAAGATTTAGATTATGAGGAGATCGGATTTGTTACTATTAGAGATGAACGTGTACATGAAGAAAAGGATTTAGTGACACATGTTGATAAGAAAACTGAATGGATTATAGACAATGGTTGTTCACATCATATGATTGGAGACAAAAACAAATTTTTTAAATTAGTAAAGTATGATGGTGGTGTTGTAAGGTTTGGAGATAATCTTCCTAAATCTATCATAGGAGTAGGATCTATTACTCCAGATGGAAAGACTAATACTAATAATGTACTACTTGTTGATGGACTTAAGCATAACTTGTTGAGTGTTGGACAACTGATAGACAAAGAGTTTCAATTACAATTTAGTAATGGTAAAACATTTATCAAAAATAAGGAAGGAAAGTTGATTGCAACTTGTACTAAATCTAGAGGTAATGTATTTGAATTAAATACATCTGGAGCTTCCTATTTTTGTGCAAAGGTAGATGGAAGTTGGTTATGGAATAGAAGATTCTGTCAAGTTAATTTTGATAACATTGTGAAGGCAAGCTTGACTAATGCAGTAAGAGATCTACCAAAGATTGTCAAACCATCGAATATTGTATGCAAAGAATGTGTTATGGGAAAACAAACTAAAATTAATTATAAAATCAAAGCATATATATCAAAGGAGAAGTTAGATCTGGTACATACAAATCTATGTGGACCTACAAGGAAAAAATTATACTATGGTGAAAGTTATTTTATACTTTTTGTTGATGATTTTTTTAGAATGATGTGGGTTACTTATTTAAAAGAAAAAATAGAAGTATTTGATAAATTCAAGATATTCAGAGAAAAAGTAGAGAATGAATCAGGTTTAAAAATAAAATGTTTGAGGTCAGATAGAGGTGGATAATTTACTTGAGATCTATTCAACTCATACTACGAAGAACATGGAATACAAAGATAAACATATGCTCCTAGGACTCTTCAATAAAATGGGATAGCAAAGCAAAGAAAAAGGACTATACTTGATGCTGCTAGGACAATGTTGCTTGAAGGAAATGTATCTCATATGCATTGAAGAGAGGATGTTAGGAAAAAATTGTACACACTGAACAAAATTCAGATCAAAGAAGGTACAAATTAGACTCCTTATGAATTATTGTTCAATCATACTCCTACTATAAAATATTTCAAAATATTTTGTAGTAAGTGCTACATAAAGAGAGATGATGAGATAGGAAAGTTTGATGCTAGAAGTGATGAAGGAATTTTTCTTAGTTACTCTACTAAGAGTAAGGCTTACAAATGCTTTAATCTAAAATTTAGGAAAATAATTGAAAGTTGCAATGTAAAGATACATGAAAGGTTTCAGATACAAGAGAGAATGTATGTCTATGATCATGATACAAAGATCAAAGAGACTATTGCTACAGAAGAAGAAGAAATTTTTTGGGACTGAATGTGAAAAAGAGATCTATGATAATGACATAGATAAGGTTGTTGAGGTTCCTAAAAATCTAAGGTATGTAAAGAAAAATCATCCTAAGAAGAAAATTATTGGTGGTACAAATTAGGGAGTACTGACTAGATAAAAGGTTAAAGAAGAATTTTTTTTAATTTCTCAAGTTGAACCAAAGAATACAGATGAAGCTTGTAGAGATGAATCTTGGATAAATGCTATGAAAGAAGAATTAGATCAGATAAAAAAGAATAATAGTTGGGAACTAGTTCCTAGACCTAAGAACAAAAATGTGATAGGAACTAAATGGGTTTTCAGAAACAAAATGAATGAAGAAGGGGTGGTTGTAAGAAACAAAGTAAGACTAGTATTCAAAGGCTACTCACAACAAGAAGGAATAGACTTTGAAGAGACGTTTTCTTCTATTTCTAGAATAGAAGTTGTAAGATTATTCTTGGCTTATGATGCACATAAGAATTTCAAGGTGTATCAGATGGATGCAAAATCTACATTTCTGAACAGGGATCTCAAAGAAGAATATATAGAACAACCTGATGGATTTCCTCTATGAGAAGATGGAGACATGGTATGCAAGTTAAAGAAAGCTCTATATGGGCTGAAACAATCTCTAAGGGCTTGGTATGCAAGTTCGACAAGTATGTACTTCAGCTTGGATTCAGAAAAGTTAATACTGATAGTAATTTGTATTTAAGAACTAGTGAAGATGGAATCTTGATAATAGAAGTCTTTGTTGATGATATTATCTTTGGAGGTAATGATGATCTATGTAAGAAACTTTCTAAGGAAATAGAAAGTGAATTTGAGATGTCCATGATAGGTGAAATGAAATTATTTCTTGGATTGCAAATAAATTAGAGCAAAGATGGCATTTTTATTTCTCAAACTAAATATCTTAAAGAAATGTTGAATTTTTTTAAAATTTAGGACTGCAAACCATTCGTCACACCCATGGTGAATGGTAATAAGCTAACAGTTGATGATGAATCAAAGTGTGTTTTTCAGACCTTGTAGAGATCAATGGTTGGAAGATTATAATATATGACCCACACCATACTAGATATTGCTAATGTTGTTGGAATTATGGCTAGATATCAACTAGAACCCAAAGAAACACACCTAGTTGTTATGAAAAGGATACTGAGATATCTGAAAGGAACCATAGACTATGGCTTATGGTATGGCATAAATGATAGCTTTAAAATTCATGCTTATACTGATGTTGATCAAGAAAGAAGCATTGATGACAGAAAGAGTACTAGTGGTGGTGCATTTTTCCTTGGGAAAAAGTTGGTTTAATGCATAAGCAAGAAGCAAGATTGTATAGCTCAATCTACTACAAAATTAGAGTATGTTGCTACTACTATAAATTGCACTCAAATTGTTTGAATGAAACAAATGCTGACAAACATTGGAATAACCTTTGATGAGCCTATGGTTATCCATTGTGATAACAACAGTATAGTGAATATGTCAAAGAATTTGATGATGCACTCTAAAACTAAACATATTTCTATCAAGTATCACTTATTGAGAGACAAGGTGGCAGAAAAGGAAATAAAATTAGAATATATTAGTGCAAAAGAGAAGGTTGTAGACATCTTCTCAAAGCCTCTACCAAAAGATACCTTTGAATATCTAAGAGGTATGCTTGGGGTTCAGACCCCTCCTAGTCAGAATTAAATGATGTAGAGATGCATCAGTCCAAAGGTCTTCAGAGAATTATCATATTCTAGACTAGATATCAGGATCTACTCCTCAGGGGGAGTGATCATGGAAGAAAGATGTTGGAAACCAGTTGATGAATCATGGAACCCTTTTCCATTGTTTTAAAAGGGGGAGCATTTCTATGAGAAAATCCCTATTGTATGGGAAGATTGTATGTAGTATTGTTTGGTTGCAGAACTTTGGATTGATATAACTTTGGGATGATGGATTTTCCCATATGTTGACATCAATGCCAAAGGGGGAGATTGTTGGATATTTCTAATGCATGGGATAGTGATTGATACATTTACTATGTTTAATCACTAAATTACTAAATAGGCATTCATATTATTGTCATTTGTGGTTTTTCACTAATGTCAACATATGTCTCTGTGAAAGTATAGGCTAATTATGATAGTATACGAACACTGTAGGAATGTTTCAGAATGTGTGAAGATAGATGAGAGTATAGGAAGATGTTCTAAACTTGTATCCAATATTGCATCATGTAATGTTTCATATTGAGATAGATACACTTGTTTTGGTGAAGACTAGTTACTGGCTAGTAACAGTGGAGGCTGACAAAGTGAGTCTCTATATTTTTGGTATATCTTACAGAAGATATGGATTCAGTACATGCAAGTTTGAGAGATGGAAGACAAGGAACTAAAGGATGTTCATTGGTCAATGTAAGGTATGGAAGATGGATGACATTAGCTATGGTGTGTGATTTGGAGAAGAATTATCTCAAAGCCAACTTCAGAAGTATAGCGTACATTTTGTTTTGAAAAATGAAAATTAAGGATGTTAGTCCTTAATTATTATAATGGAATCATTGTATACTTATTTTAGGTACAGTGTGTATCTTATCAAGAGTTTATGTAAATAGGAAAGCCTAATTGGCTGACATAATCATGTAGAATGTAATAGGGTATATATGTAAGATCTTTTCTTTGGAAAAGACATGGAGAGAATGAATATGATATAAAGAGGATTGTAAGAAGCTAGGAGCTTGTGTCTATTGGATGTAGAGTAGAGATATACTGGTGAAATTCATTGGAATTGATCAATCAAAGACTGTTGTTGTTAAATAGTTCAAAATATTATGTATGTCTTCATATACACCTGTTGCGAACAATGAGTTCTAAGGGTGGATTTAACCTTCTTTGGGCAGTGAGGCCATCCCTCTTTCTTGACTCCTAATAGGATCTATCCTCTAACAAGGAATTTGTACTATAATGTTTCAATAAGCTCCTAACATGGCTAGATCTTCTAACAAGGATACTATACTCTCAGTACATCATTTCTGGGTGCTAATTCCCATCGGGGTTTTTTACCTTTAACAGGGTTTCCCCAAGACCAAAATATTGTGTTATTTAGTTGGCATTTATTGTGTTCATTGGATCTGATATTACTGTTGTTCAAAGTTTAAAGTTTAATAATCTATCACACAATTGATTCACCCCCTCTCTTAGTTATATTATGGACAATTATTCCTAACAGAGTCCATGTGTTGTACCGGTAGTATTAGCACTAAAAAATAATGGAGAATGGAGGATGTGTATATATTCTAGGGCTATAAAGAAGATCATAATCAAGTATAGATTTATATTGCTGTGGATGGATGATATTATAGATTATTTGAGTGGAGCTATATATTTCTCAAAGATAGATGTGAAGAGTGGATATCATCAGATTCAGATCAAAGAAGGAGATGAATTGAAGAATGCTTTCAAGACAAAGGAAGGACTGTATGAGTGGTTAGTCATGCCTTTTGGGCTAACCAATGCACCAAGAATTTTCATGCGGCTCATGAATGAGGTTATGAGAGAATTTTTGGGTAAGTTTTTCATTATTTACCTAGATTATATTTTGATCTTTAGTAAGACATTGGAGAAGGATATGATGCATATTTTTATGGTGTTTGAAAGTTAAGGGAAGAGATATTATTGATAAATTTGAAGAAGTGCAGTTTTGTGAAGAAAGAGTTAGTGTATTTGGGATCTCTAGTTTCAGCAGAAGGTCAAAAAATGGACCCAGCGAAAGTGAAGGCTATCCTTGAATGGCCTAATTTGATGAGTGCTACTGAGGTAAGATATTTTCATGGTTTGGCTAGCTTTTACAAAAAAATTATCAAAATTTTTAGTAGTATTTGTGGACCCTTGACTGAAATAATGAGAGGAGATAGGAAAGAATTTAAGTGGACTACTAGGGTAGATAAGAGTTTTAGACTGTTGAAACAAAAAGTTACAAAACAACCTATTTTAGCACTTCCAAATTTTAATAAGGTGTTTCAAGTAGACTATGATGGTAGTGGCATTGCAATAGGAGTTGTTATGAGCCAAGAAGGTAAACCTATTGCTTATTTCAATGAGAAGTTAAATGATGCCAAGATAAATTATTCTATTTATGATCAAGAATTTTATGCTATAGTTTAGGCATTGAAGAAGTGGAGATGCTATCTTCTTCCTAAGGAATTTGTTTTGTATATTGATCATCAAGCTTTGCAATATTTGAATAGTCAAGGAAAGTTGAATCAAAGGCATTTGAAATGGGTTGAGTTTTTACAAAGTTATACATTTTTCTCAAAACATGAGTGGAAAGTCTAATGGGGTTGTAGATGCACTTAGCAGAAGGAAACTTTTGCTGACATAGATGCTAATTGAGGTGGTTGGGTTCAAGGAACTCAAGAGTTTGTATCTAGAGGATCTTGATTTTGGTGAAGCTTGCAAAGCTTGTATAGAGCCTATTACTCTATACAGAACAAAGTGGTTGGATTTCATCATTGAGGATGGTATACTATTCAGAGGGACCTAGTTGTACATTCCATGAATTTCTATGAGGGATAATCCAATCAAGGAGAAGCATAGCGGAGGATTGGATGGATATTTTGGTCATGATAAAACCCTTGCTCTGGTTAGTGAGAATTATTAGTGGCCATAGTTGCAGCAAGATGTCAAGAAGTTTGTATAGAGTTGCAAAGTATGTCAAATGGGAAAAGGAGTAAAATAGAATATAGGGTTGTATCATCCATTACCTGTACTAGAGAAGCCATGGCAGGATATCAGTATGGACTTTGTTCTTGGTTTACCAAGGACTTAACGGGGACATGATTCAATTTTTGTGTTGGTTGATAGATTTTCAAAGATGGCACATTTTATTCCTTGCAAGAAGACTAATGATCTTGTTCATGTACCAAAAAAAATTTTCAAAGAAGTGGTGAGACTACATGGTTTGCCAAAGAGCATAGTTTCAGATCGAGACACTAAGTTTATTGGATATTTCTAGCGCACATTGTGGAAGAAGTTAAAGATAGATTTAAAGTCTAGCTCATCACATCATCCACATACTGATGGATGTACAGAGGTAGTGAATAGGAGTTTGAGGAATTTTATGAGATGTTTGGTTGGGGATAAGCCAATAGAATGGGATTTGATTTTACCATAGACGGAATTTGCATACAATAATTTTGTCAATAGGAGCACTGAAAAATCACCATTCTAGATTGTATATGGAAGTAGTCTCAGAAATGCATCTAAGTTGAGAAAGATAGATAAAGGAGAGATAAGTAGTGCTGAAGTTGAGGATTTTGTAGAACATTTGAAGAACATACATGAGGAACTGAGGAAGCACATTACCAAGATGAATGTACAGTATAAGGCTAAGGTAGATGAGAAAAGGAGAAATAAAGAATTTTGGGTTGGAGATGTAGTCATGGATCATTTGTGGAAGGAGCAATTTACAATTGGTACATACAACAAGTTGAAAATGAAGAAGTTTAGGCCATGTAATATACTAAAGAAGGATGATTTAGGAAATGCACAGAAGTGCAATGGAGTATTCCAACAACTACTTCAACTATCAAGGAGATTGAGGATATACTAGATAGTCGTGTTGGCAGAAGCACAAGGAACATGACATATGAAGAATATCTGGTCAAATGGAAAGGATGACCTATTGAATATTTATCATGGCTGACATGGAGGAGGTTAACCGTCTTGGTTTTCCTTTGCATACCTAAGACGTGACAGGGTCACTTTTGAAATTACCCAGGGTGTCTGATGCAGGAGCATCCTGGGTGTAAGAGAAATCTTGCATCACCCAAAAATATTTCTAGTTTCTTTTCAATAAGGGCTATCTTGTGTAGAGCTTTTATTTATCAAAACTTACTATTTTTAGTAAGTTGGTCATACAATCTCAGAATGTTCTGATTTCACAGGTAGAGGTTCATCTTAGTCATATCAACCTTCCAGTTGAGTGTCATATCATCTGTATTAGTGAAGTTATTGAGGTTTTTGGGTACAAAATCTTTGAGCTCAATTTTGAAGGCCTTAGAGGCTCTAAATTGTGATCAACCCTCGATAGACTAAGCTTGCGCAAGTTAAACACTATAGATCAGGTCTTGCCATTTCCAAAAAGTGGTTATAATAGAAAACAGAGCTACGATTAGAAAGTTATAGCCTCTGGAAGTTGGGATACCTAAAAACATATTTTCTAATTATTTGGAGCCGACCCTATGTAAAATAAAATGAAAATAAATTAATTCTTAGGGAAGTCGGCCTTAAGGGCTAAATTTCTGGAACCTTCTCAGGCAATGGAAATTGCCTATATAAGAAAGACTCGTAGTGTTGTTTAGGGCAGTTTTAGGTAATAATTTGAGGCTTTGTCCTACTGAATATTGTAAGGGAAAATGCCCATGTGGCTTTGCATATTGTAATCTGAATATTTTTAATTCCACACTTGTGGAGATAATATGAAGCCCATTTTTTGTTCTTGCAAATTTTTGTTGTTTCTCTATTTCTGTTATGTGTTTGTGGTATTAAGGGGAGAAAGCTTCATAAAAAATATGGTTGTCATAGTTGTTAAGCTCAAATGCATTCAATCTACTGATAGACTATCAAGAGAAATATTATTCCCAGGAACTACTCTGATTTCATGTATTGCTAAAACTCTAATAGCATAAGAAGGAAATAGTGTGCTTAGAATTTTACTTACCATAGTGTCTTCTTCAATAATTCCACCTTCTCCTTAGATAGAATTCACCACTTCCTTGACTCAGTTGCTGTACTGAGTAATGTTTTCCCCTTCTTTCATCTTCATATCATCAAACTTTCCTCTTAAGCTTTTTGTCTTTGCACTAAGCACATTTTTATCTCCTCCATGAACTAATGTTAGTTTGTCCCACATTTCTCTTGCAGTTGTACAATTCTTGTTGTCTTTAAATTCAACATCTGATGGTGATGAAGCAATTTCAATCATAATTTCATTATGTTCTTGTCTCTCTTTAATCTGGTTGACAATTAGAAGACTAGTAGGAGTTATAAAGTCATTTTCTAAATAGTATAGTCTAGAATCTCCAATGTCTGATAAGTATAACTTTATCCTACTCTGACATCTTGAGAAATTATCTTTGTTTAGCTTTGATGCATCTCTTTCATACATCTTTTGATCTTTAACTTAAGTCCTTCAAAAATTCCTTCAAGTAATCTTGCTTTGACACCAATTGTTAGATAACTAAGAGGGTCGAGGGGGGTGAATTAGTTAAGTCTAGTTATCCCACAGTCCCAAATACTCTCAGATGTATAAAACCAATTTCAATAAATAAATTAAACAACTCGATAAAACTTGTCAATGTCATTTTATTCATTAATCGACTGTCAAATAAATTATCTATCATATATCGATCAAACCAGTAAATATAATGTGTAAAGTAAAATAATAAATCAGCACATGCATACACATTTAACACTTGATTATTTAATGTGGAAACCTTGTTAGGGGAAAAACCACCTGGGACCGGTACCCAAAATATGTCCACTCTTCTGAAGTGAGCTCGGTTAAGAGCCAACCTTGTTAAAGGTTGTACAAAATATAGTGTAAGGTGTGACCTTGTTAGAGGATTTATCACTAACAATTTTTCGTGACCATACATTCACTTGAGTCAATACGAAAATAATCAACATTCATTGAATGTCATAATGAAATAAATAAAGATTGTTAAGTCTCACTCAGTTAAGAGATTTTGTCTATAGAAAAGGTTAGAATGCAATGGTAAATGACCTGATTCTAATGCAACTTCCTTTGCAAATATTTAGATCTCTTCTAAGCTCAATATATCTCTAGCCATCATAATCTTCTCAATTTCTATCTTCCTCCAAATCTGTTCTACTTAGTTATCTCCTTCTTATGACACTCGGTGTAGTCTACATAATTTCTCTATTCTTACTTCAACTTGTCTGACCAACTTTGTGTGAATACAATATTCTCCTCACACACATACTCATTTTGAATTGCTTGTCTCCTTATATAGACATGATAAACTATTTTCTTCTCAGCCATAGATTTTTCCTTCATCCTATTCACTTAAATTCACTATTTTTCTTAAAAGAAAGTTAAATTTTATTTATAATCAATCCTCAATACGTTCATCCTATTCATATATTTGATAATTTCCTTAAGATAATGTTGAAGTTTCTTCCTAATTAATAACTTAATCATTCATCCTATTCACTCACTCAGTTATTTCCTTTAGAAAATGTTGAATTTTCTTTACAATTAGTAACCTAGTGCATTCTTTCTATTCACATATTTAACATTTTTCTTTTAGACAATGTTAAAGTTATTTTATTATCAATATCTCAATATGTTCATTATAATGAATTATTTGATACTTGTATTAAGATAATATTAAATTTCATGATCACTAACCAAACATATATTATATTCACCTATTTATACATTCATCATATTCAAAAATTTCCTTAGGAGAATGTTAAAAGTCCTTTACAATTAGCAATCCAATAAATTCATTTTATTCTCACTTAAAAATTTCTTCATAACTAGTCTTTCAATGTGTTCATCTTATTCACTTATTTGATACTTTCCTTAAGAGAATGTTAAGGAATTTTCATATTAGTAATTTAATACAGTAATCCTATTCACCAATTCAATACTTTCCTCAAGTGATTGTTAATGATTATTCATAATTAGTAGCCCAATACATTCATCATATCATTCTATTCCATATCCTTAAGAGAATGCTGAAGTTTCTTCATAACCAATATTTCAATATGTTTATCTTATTCCCTTATTTGTCACTTTCCTCAAGAGTGTTATACTTTAACTTTATAATCATAGAAAATAATCTAATATATTCATCTTATCTAGCTATTCAATAATTTCTTTATTTGATAATGTTATTCACCTATTCAATGCTTTCCTTAAGAGAAATGTATAATTTCTTCACAATTAGTAACCCAATACATTCATCCTATTCTCCTATTCCATATTAGATGCATAAGAGAATGCTAAAGTTTTGACATAACCAATATCTCAATATGTTTATCCCATCCACTTATTTAACACTTTCCTTAAGAGTGAATTATTGTTTGTTCATAAAAACTAATATAATGCATTCATCTTATCCACCTATTCAATAATTTCCTTAAGATAATGTTAAAGATTCTTCTCAATAGTAATCCATTACATTCATCCAATTCACCTATTCAACACTACCCTTAAGAGAAACACAAAGCTTCTTCACAATTAATAACTAATGTATTCATCCTATTTTCATATTCCATACTATCTTAAAGAGAATGTTAAGTTTCTTCATAGCCAATCTCTCAATATGTTTATGATATTCACTTATTTGACACTTCCCTTAAGAGTGTTATACTTTATTCATAAAAAAACTAATCTAATTCATTCATCTTACTCATCTATTCAATAATTTCCTCACGATAATCTTAAGATTCGTCACAACTTGTTACCCAACACATTTATCCTATCACCTATTCAATACTTTCCAATTAATATGACCAATATTCTCTATTGAGAAATTTATTGCACCTCTTAGCAATGAGATGCTAATACATTCATCATATTCACCTATTCACTACTTTCCTTAGCACAATGTTAAAGTTTCTTCACAATCAATAACCCACTATATTCATCTAATTCACCTATTCAATATTTTCCTTAAAAAAATATGTATGTTTCTTTGCACCAGTAACCCGATATATTCATCTATTCACCCATTCAATACATTATAATTATTAGAAACCAATATAGTACCCCAATACTTTCATCTTATTAGTAATACATAACATTCATCCTATTCTCCTACTCAATACTATCCTTAAGAGAATTTAAACTCTCTTCAATGTATTTATACTATTCACTTGTTTGACACTTTTCTTAAGAGAATGCTAAAGTTTCTTCATCAATAGGAATGTAATATGTTCATCTTATTCACCTATTCAATACTTCTCAATTAATATGATCCACATTTTCTATTGATAAATCTATTGCAATGAGCTGCTAATACATTTATCATATTTATCTTTTGACTACTTTTTTAAAACAACGTTAAAGTTTCTTTACAATCAATACCCAATGTACTCATCCTATCCACCTATTCAATAGATTTCTCAAAAAAATGTTAAAATTTCTTCACATCCATTAACCAATATATTCACCTACTCACCTATTCAATGCTTAAGAAAGTATTAAAGTTTTTTCATACCCAATAACCCAATATATTCATCTATTCACCCATTCAACACTTCCCAATTAAGAAAAATCCATATTCCCTATAGACAAATCTACTACACCTCTTGCCAATTTAGATTCTAGTGTATATATATATATCAATGTATAACACCACACAATACAAGCTGAGTGTTTGGAAGAATCCACTCTTACCAATTCAGATTCTAGTATTTATATACACACATTTCAATGTATAACACCACACAAACAATACAACCTGGGTGTTTGAAAGAGTCTACTCACCAATTTGACAGAGAAAAGCAAGAACAGAAGATATAGATGCAACTCAAAGGGCGGGACTGGACTTAGCCAAACTAGCGAAATCAAAACTAGCAGCAGATGGGTCATTTGTGGTGAGAAAATCTACAAGAGTCTGGAAGAAGAGCACATCACAAGGAATAACAAGGCCTCCTTTCTGTTGGTACCCATATTCTTCTCTAGAAACTTCCAGAAGCTGTGCCATGAATGGATGGTTCAGAAGCCTAGCGTCCACCATGAATCTCCTCACTTCATCCTTGCCCACATACAGTGGCACATAACCCTTTGGAACCTCCATCCACAACCCATATTTGCTCTCATCAATATCTCCTTGTAGCTTTCTGTATCCCTTCCGAAGCCTCTTCATAGTAGAGGCAAAACTCTTTAGTTTCTTGCTCACCACAGTCATTGCAATATGCAGAGAATTGTGGTGTTTTGAGTTGATTAGAATTTCAATACATTTATTTCCACCATGGTGGAAAACCAACGAGAAAAACGCATTACTTACCCACTGGCGTGGCAAGATATGAGAAGAGCTTGCGTATAGGGGACGGCCTCCGTACGGTTTAGTTGAATGGTTTATTGACTTATACGCTGAACGACCTGCTACTGCTTTCAATTTAGGAATTCTTTGACTAATTGTCCTTTAGGACAAGATTTCCTACAAAAGAAGTCTACAATTGAACTCTTTGGATGTTGATGTTGGGGTCCATTATAGGTTCTTTTTGTTTGGAGGTTAGTAAACTACTCCACCGATATATGAATAAGGTTTCCAAAAAAAATAAAAAATTTGGTCAATTCATTTTGTTGATGGATTATAGAGCATGGTCTTGTTTATATGGAGGAGATGTTCTAAAATAATTATTTTCTAGTTAATTTATTTTGATGATAAATCATAGAGCATGATTTAAAATATTGATGAAAAATTTGATTCTACAGTCAAATCTAGAAACCAACAAGTTAATTTATCATAAATTGTACAAATTTTGTGCATTTAACTAATGTTGTCAATTGATATTTCTCTGTATATAAATAAAGTTTTGATTTCATGGAGGTGGTTTCTTACAACTTCTCTTTTCTAGCTAATTTATTTCATCATGAATCATGGAGCATTATTTGAAACAATGAAGAAAAAATTGATTGTGCGATCAAATCTAAAAATCATTAAGTTAACGTATCATGGATTGTGGGTTCGCTAATATTCCTAGATTCGATTATATTGAAGTTTTTGCATCAATGTTTCAAATCACATTTTATGACCCATCATTGAGATAATAAAGAGCTAGAGGATAATATTTTGCATGTTGTTGAGAACTTTTAAGACTTTAATAAACAGGTTGTCCTATGGGTATTGTAACGATGGGCAAGGTTAAAGCTTTAAACTCTGATATTTGAGAAAGTTGGTGGTCTCATGATTAGTTTTTATTAATAAAGATGCTAAATCTACAATTATATAGCAACATCTAAAATATTATTTGTAAGAATTTAAAAACTTATAAATGAATAACATGTGGTAGCAAAATTTTAGGAAGTGAGGAAAACTCTCAACCCATCCTAAAGATACCCACTTAAATCTTAAATCTTAAAAGGAGGGGCTCCTATTTTATTATAGTTGTTTCAAATGTGTTGGTACAGATTTTTGAGTTTAAAATTCTTGGGTCTTGTACTCTTGCATATTGACCAGTTTGCACTAGGGTTTCTTGTTTATTTCCTTTGAAAATCTTAAAAACCCTAGTTGTGTTGGTAAATGTTATGTTTTGTTGTTACTTTTTGTAACTTAATTGAATGGTTGTTTATCATGAGAAGGGGTCGTAATCTTTATGTTGGCAAGTTGGCTATAGTGATGTATATGACTTGATATAGTGTTGTCATTATGGTAACAAAGTCATATAGCAGCTTGGAGTCAGTGCACTTGATGAGAAGATAAGAAATTGGTTAAGTATTGAAGACTGGACAGTGTATAGAGCTCCTACAGCTTAGAGCATCAACGCATGTGCATACAAAATAATTATGGTATGCACCCTGGAAGTTAATTTGGTTATACTATATTCATGCTTAGTCTATGAGCACATAATTAGACATGCAAGGATGTGAAAGATATAGTCAATTGAAGTTGCACAGCCAGTGTGTGCCAGAGAAGAACAGAACATGAAGCTGACAGTTAGTATTTTGGTTTGCAGTTATAATGTAATGTTGTAAAGACTATGCACCCATTGTATTTAGGTTGCCGACATGTATATATGTTTGTTTGTAAGCACGCTTAAGCTAATTCATTTGGAAGCGTTGTTTATAATAGGTTATAGGACTGACCTAGTTGTTTATTGTGTATGCATGTATAAATATAAGATGTGCCCATTGTGATTAGTAGGGATGAGAAGATAGAGTTGTGATATGCAGAGCAGAAGTGTGTGAAGATAGTATAAGATGTATTAGAGCTTTGCTAGAGGTCAAGCATTAGTGCATCAAAGGAACTGATCTGACAAGTAGTGTCACAGTGACAGTTCATCCAGCAGATATAGTGTGTATCTGAGATCAGAAGGTTGTAGCCTTCATCACTTGAGCAGTGAGCTCTAGGATAGTGAGTCCACTCCCCCAACAGGGACTACTATAAAAGACTCCTAACAAGGTCCGACCCTTAACAAGGTCTACTGTACTTAAAGCATTGTAAATCAACTCCTAACAGGGTTAAGGATCTTCTAACAAGGATCACAAAACACTAGTGCAAAATATTAGTGGGTGTCAATTCCCACCGGGGTTTTTACCTATTTTGGTTTCCCCGTAACCATATTGGTGTCATGTGTTGATTTCATGTTTCATGTTTATGTGAATGTTTATTTCAGTTCTTAAGCATTCAAGTTCAGTTTAAAGATTCAAGTTAAAAGTTAAAATATAATGAGTATTGATTCACCCCCCCCCCCCACCTCAGTGTTCCCATTCCTAACAATTAGTATCAGAGCTCTGGTCCTCAACAAATAAGTTTAACCACTTGAGGAGATCATGGACAAAGCAGAAATGAAACATCTGAAAAGAAATCTTGAAGCTTCTCTTGAAGACCTAGACAATTCAGAAAGAGAAATTGAAGAACTAAAAGAAAAGGTCAGCGATGCTCAATTAGTTATCAAAAAACTAAGAAAGGATTTGGAAGAATGCTTTAACAGTGATCTTGAAGCAAAGGTCAAGAAGTTGAATGAAGACAATGCATCTCTAAAAGAACTACTTGAAGAATTCAATGATAAGCTAATCAACAATCAGGAAGTCTATAATGAACAAGTCAAAGAGAATCTTCAACTCAATGAGGAATTAAGGCAAGCTAACTTGGAAATCTTAGAGTTAAGGAATAGCAAAGAAAGCTTGGAATCTGAATTAAAAAAAACAAAGAATCATATTGACAAATTACACACCAGTTCCAATTTGATAGAATCTCAGTTGTATGCAAGAAGAGCCAAAGGAGACACCAGCTGTATTAGATACAATGAAGCACAAAATCGGATTGACATGTGAGCAAGAAAGGATTCACAAAAGGACTCTACTGATGCTAAGAAGACTGAAGATCAAACCAAAGAGAATGGTGAGCCACCTAAGATTGAGCGCAAGCCTATAGATTGCACTTGTTTTGCTTGTAACAAGCATGGACACATTGCAAGAAACTGTACAGAGGTAAGACCTTTTAATGGTTACTATTATACATGCAATAAATTTGGTCATAGAGCTATGAATTGCAAGACTAGTAAGAAGAACAAGATTCAGCATGATCAGAGAAATCATAATCAGACAAGTGTAAGAAATTCTCAGAATATTACATGTCAGATATGTAACTATAATGATCACTCAGTGAGACAATGCAGAATGGTGATTAATGTCAATGAACCAAGGAATGTAAGACCTCCAATCATTTTTCACTCCTATAACAAGGCTAGACATATCTCAAGGTTCTTTAGATCAAGGACGCAAGGTTAGGAAAGCCCTGAAAAGGCCGAAGAACCAATTTTTGATCCGAAGGAGAAGTCAAGTTTGTGAAAGCCTTAGAAGATGCAAGCTTGATCTGGACAGAAGGAAGGAAGGACAAAGCAAATGAGAATGTATTGGATGTATCCATAGTGGATGCACCCTCTACATCTACATAAATGGCCCTTAGGGTCATAGGGGGAGCTAATTTAGCTCTAGACCCCTGTGTGGCTTGTATACTCATTCTTAGAGTATGTGCCTTTGGAATTAAGATTTTGGAGTATAAAGGAATCTTTGTGCAAGAGTGCACTTACTAATTGTTAGCAGAACTCAAGTTGGAAACTTTGAAGTGACAGCTTGGTTTACGCGGCAAGCATTAATGGAAAAATTTTCACTTTAAGTACATAGAAAGTTGTTTAACTACTCATTGCATTCGAATTTAGAGTGATTGAAGAGAAGAAAGAACCTTAGAAGTAACTGTGAAGACTTGGAGATTGATCTATCAGTGATTAGTGGTGCATTTGGTTGGTTTGAGAAACCCTAGTTCATCATGTCGATCCAGAAGTCTTTAGATTATCTCGGAGATTAGTTGGAGAGAAATTAATCAAGTCATGGAAACTCCCATAGTTTTTGATGTTGTAGAGAATAAGAGATATGTATTCAAGAAGCATCCATTTAAGTCAACCCTAGATGATTAAGAGGGAGCATTCTCCCGCATGCCTATGGGCATTATGCATGTCGAGGACATTAGGGCATACATCTACTGCAAGAAAGAACTAGTAGGGTTGGATAGGTTAAGGGCACACATGGATACCATGTTGAAACTAGATAAAACATTCATATATGAATATGTTAAATGGAATGATCACCCTATAGTTGAGTATGCTATGGCATATGAATTCTATGAGATTGAATGGATTAAGATATTGTTGAGCAGAATTCATGATGACTTATTCTGGATAGGTGATGTACCAGTAAGAATCACTAGTGACCTAATTCATGAGATGACAGGTCTTTCTAGGATAGGCACAGACCTTCCTATGGGCAATGATGCCATAAAGATTATTGAGCAATCATGTAAGTCTAGAAGTGATAGGTGCGGGCTGATAATTGAGCCTATTAAGCAAGCATACATCAAATTGATGTCTATGATACTTGGGTACAGGTTTCATCACACCAATAGGGTGAATAGTGTGTCTGTAGGCACAATTCTAGTTGCCATCAGACTTGTGAAGGAAGATGGGGAGTTTAATCTTTGTGAGATCTTGCACACATAGCTGATTGATAACATCAAGGCCATTAAACATGATAAGACCAAAATATTTAGGTTTGGGTCCTTAATCATATATATGTACCTTCATATAGTTGGGAAAGTATCAAATTTGTATTTGGACAAGTCCATTCCAACCATGCCATAGATATCACTCAAGGCATCCACCAAGAGTACATTGAGAGATTATGTAACATTAGAATTGAAGACCTTCAGGGATAAGATGCAAATGAGGTAGATAATTCTAGAGAGCATTGTGGAAAAATATAAGGATACAATATGTTTTATGGTTGAAACTGATACTACTTGTATGGAAGCCATTGAGCCAAGAACTAAGTAGATTCATCCACTAGGTTATGAGGTAGAGGAACCGGTCCTTGAAGCATATGCATAGGTAATACTATCAGCCCCTAAAGATCCTAATGAACCTAGGTGGGGAACATATGAGGAGAAGACAAGAGAAGTAGATGCAAATGAGGTACATAACTCTAGAGAGCATTGTGGAAAAATATAAGGATACAATATGTTTTATGGTTGAAATTGATACTACTTGTATGGAAGTCATTGAGCCAAGAACTAAGTGGATTCATCCACTAGGTTATGAGGTAGAGGAACCAATCCTTGAAGCATATGCACAGGTACTACTATCAACCCCTAAAGATCCTAATGAACCTAGGTGGGGAACATATGAGGAGAAGACAAGAGAAGTAGATGCCAAGCTAAACAACACAACAACAAAAAGAAAGGTTGCTAAAGTCACATCAAAGATCTTGAGAATACATGGTGTGTCTCAAGTAGATCTTGACAAAGAAAAAGAAAAAAGATTGCTTTGGAATTCAAGAGCTCAGATGCAAAATCACATGATCCAAAGTTAAAGAAGGTAAAGATTGAGAAGACTGATAATCCAAAGGATAAATAGGGTAAAATTGATCCTGCGCCCACTATTTCAGTTGATGTGGAGTCCACAGATGCATCTCCTAAGATTCCCAAGATGAGAAAACAAACCGCCACAAGTCATCCTTCAGCTAGAGCCACAAGAAGTAAATTGACAAATGTGCAGACACCTCCGGAGGTAGGATTCCTACCTAGTCTTCAAGTGTTAAGGACTAGAGTAGTAGAAGGAAGGTTTGATCAGATAGCCAAATTCTATGACAAATATCATGAAATTGATAAATCAGATATTCATGAGATGCTAATCAAACACATGATCAAATTCAAGAAGACAGTTCTTGAATTGTAGTTATCCCAAATAAGGTATGGGAGATTATGGATACCTTGAAGAGACAAGCCACTGAAGAAGACTTCAAAATCAAGGAACAAACATTGGATTACAATCTTCCAGTATGTTCTGTTGAAGAAAAGACACTATTATTGAATTTAGTGAAGCCGCACCTAAGGACGAAGATGAGAACACTACACATTATGAACAAAGATTATGAGCTGATAACAAAGGAAATAGAGAAGGCCTTTGAGAAGGTATTCTTAGAACAACACATGAAACCTCCATCTGCGCCCATCACTGAAACACTTAGTGAGAAAGACAAAGCTGCAGAGACCACTAATGTACCACCAATAGGTCCTTAGGATTTAGCACTTGCAGTGGAAACTCAAATAGAGTTAGATAAGTCTATGCCTATGACAGAGTCACTAAAGGATAGCATATTTACCATTGACAATGTAGAGATAGCCATGGTGGCCACTGACACTGAATTAGATAAGTTTGAAGAAGCCTTGGTGAGCACACATGAGGTTGAAACTCTATGTGGTGATAATTCTCCCAAACTATAGGAAAAAGTAACAATAGAAGATATAATAGGCCTAAGAGATGAAGATGAGAAAGAAGAAGAAAAGATGGAAGAGAAGAATGAACAAGAAAAAGAAAAAATAGAAAAAGAGGAAGAAAAGAAAGAAGAAGAAGAGGTAAAAGAAAGTAAACAAAAGGATGAATCTTCACTTGAAGTCACCACTCCCTCAACAGCATTGTAGTCAAGTTTGACACCTGACACAACCAGTTTGGACTCATGGAGAGAAGAAGATCTCATTAAGATCAGTGTCTTAGCTATGGAAAAAGACAAAGAAAAACAAGTAAGGAGGAATCCCCTCCTGGTAGAATCAGTAAACATTTTGAACAATCTGTTGCTAGAGAACAAGAAAGTGTCAAAGATACACTTGGTTGATGATGTGAGTACAGTCATCTCACATTTCAAAAGAAATTTCTCAAGCCTTGAAGAGTCTACATCCCTAGTTGTAGAATAAAAGTATCTAAAGAAGAGATTGAATGAATTGGTGAACAAATTTGAATTTGACCTTAGTTCACTCAAGACTAGTCAAGCATCCCTAAAAGAATTTACAAATCAAGGAAGAAGAATCATTGCAGAATGCATGGATCAAGATAAGCTCACCGATGCTCATTTTAAGAAAATAAAAGAGGTTGAAGCTATGATTGAACAAGTGAAAATTTTAGTGAAAGACACATCCATAGATGTGAACATGTACAATAATGTCTACCAAAGTTAGGTAGAGAAAATTGAGAAGGAAAAAAAGGAGATGACAAAGTTAAGGGCTAGATAGACTCAGTTAAGGAATGCTCTTGTGCCCTCATTAGACATTCTAAATTAGAACATCAAGGAGATTGATGCCACCATGATAACCTATGATCAAGATCCTTCCATAGACCTAAAGAAGATGGAGAAGCTTTATTATGCATTATGCACCCATCTCCAGTTAATAAACTCTTTGATCACTTTTTGGAAGAAGGAGATCCAGAACCTTAAGAAAACATATCTAGATGTTTTCCCTCAATGAGTATGTGTAGATAAAGTTTTTTGGAACACCTTTTTAATTAATGTCAAAGGGGGAGTTGTGTATAGAATATGGATTATAGTATGTATAGGGTGATATAAGAATATGTATAAGAAATGTATAGAAGACAAAAAGCTTTTTGTGTTAAGGGACAGTTAGCAACTTGGCCATATTCCTTTGTTGCCATCAATGACAAAGAGGGACATTGTTGGAAATTTGGCTATACTGATGTATATGACTTGATATAGTGTTTTCATGACTATGGTCATAAAGTCATATAGCAGCTTAGAGTCAGTGCACTTGATGAGAAGATCAGAAATCAGTTAAGTGTTGAAGACTGGACAGTGTACAGAGCTCCTGCAACTCAAAGCATCAACGCACATGCATATGGAAGAATTATGGTATGTGCCCTACAAGTTAAGTTGGCTAGACTATATTAATGCTTCATCTATGAGCACATAATTAGACATGCAAGGATGTGAAAGATACAATCAGTTGAGTTGCACAACTAGTGTGTGCCAGAGAAGAACAGAGCATGAAGCTAATAGTTAGTATTTTGGTTTGTGATTATAATGTAATGTTGTAAAGACTATGCACCCATTGTATTTAGGTTGCCAACATATATATATATGTTTGTTTGTAAGCATGCTTAAGCCAATTCATTTGGAAGCATTGTTTGTAATAGGTTATAGGGCCGACCTAGTTGTTTATTGTGTATGCGGGTATAAATATAAGATGCGCCCATTGTAATTAGTAGGGATGAGAAGATAGAGTTGTGATATGTAGAGCAGGAGTGTGCAAAGACAATATAAGATGTATTAGAGATTTGGTAGAGGTCAAGCATCAACGCATCAAAGGAATTGATCTGACATGTAGTGTCACAGTGACAATTCATCCAGTAGATATAGTGTGTATCTGAGATCGGAAGGTTGTAGCCTTCATCACTTGAGTAGTGAACTCTAGGACAGTGAGTCCACTCCCCTAACAGGGACTATTGTAAAAGACTCCTAATAGGGTTTAACTCTTAACAAGGTCTACTATACTTAAATCATTGTAAAGAAACTCCTAACAGGGTTAAGGATCTTCTAACAAGGATCACAAAACACTAGTGCAGAATATTAGTGGGTGTCAATTCCCACCGGGGTTTTTACCTATTTGGGTTTCCCCGTAACCATATTGGTGTCATGTGTTGATTTCATGTTTCATGTTTATGTGAATGTTTATTTTAGTTCTTAAGCATTCAAGTTCAGTTTAAAGATTAAAGTTAAAAGTTAAAATTATAGTGAACACTAATTCACCCCCCCCCCCCTCTCAGTGTTCCCATTCCTAACACTTTATAGTCTTAATGTTCTATCTTATTTAAGTCTACCCCTTTAATATTTTCCTAGGTCTTAAGTGCTTATCCTAATTTGATCGACCTTTTCTATGTCTTAAGATAAGCTTTCGTACCTTTTCTAAATGTGGGCCATGCGTCATGTTTTCATTTTCCCATGATGATGTCACCCAATGTTTCAAGTTGACTGCAAGAGCACAAAGTGTTGACATCTGTCTCTTCCCATGGGACCAAGTTTTGTGTTCCAAGTTAATATTATTTTAAGTAGTCTTCTTGGTTAAATCCTATTTTTCTAATGATCTTACCTTTGAACATGTGTCCAATTTGAATGAAGATCTTGTATCCATGATAGACATTTTCCTTTGGCACTACTAGGAGACTAAAGATTGAACAAAATCAATAGTTTGTGTGTATCTATAATCAAAAGTGATCGATTGTTTTTTATTAAGTAAAACAAGTTTTACAATGTGCCTGAAACCCACATCTCTAAGAAAGAAGTCTAAAGAAAGAATAGAAAAAACAAGAAACAAGCCACTAAAAGGCTAGGGCTAAAAAGCCATAGAAGAAAAATGTAGACAAGGCTAGAGAAAGCCAAAACTACCCCAATCTAGGGAAGAAAAAGAAGGAACAAATAGCTCAAAGGTTGAGTTGGAGACCAAACTATTCTAGGTGTGACTGATCATTAAAGGGAGACAACCCCCATCCTCATAGAAAATCATTACAGTTGTAAGATGATTCCTTTAGTGCATTGGAGTCTTTCCTTTTCTAGGATACTCTTCACTTCTATTGGAAAATCTTCTCCTTTTTTCCATGTCAGCTTAGCATCCTTCGTGATGGCCAAATTGGCAAACCAATTAGTCACACCGTTGGCTTCCCTGTACACATGGGAGATAAACACCTTATCAAAAGAGTTAAGAATGGCTCAAGTATCAAAAATGATGTTGGCTATAGTCCATGAGGGAGGGTGAGTGAGGTTTAAGTAGTTGATAATGTTCTTCGAGTCTCCTTCCAGCCAGAGCCACTTGACCCCCATATCATGAGTGATTTTGGTGACTTGTAGAGCCACACAAGCTTCAACCTAATGGTTGGTTTGAGCACCCAAAGGGAGACTAACAGCTACATTTCCAAGGCCAAAACAATTCTTGATGATTCCTCCACTTCCAACTTGTCTTGGGTTCCCTTTGGCAGCACCATCGAAGTTGGCTTTGGTCCAGCTAGTTGGGGGGTTGCTCCACGCATAGTTCTATCTTTTATCCTAGGTAGAAGTCAGGGACTTTCCTGCAAGATGATTAGATCTACCACAATAGAAAAAGTTCTCCTTAACAGCATGTTGGATTTTTTCAAATATAATTTTTGGGGGAGAGGAACAATCATGAAAAATGTGATTTTTACGCTCCTTCTAGATTCCTCAGCAAAGATGAGGAAGGAACTAGGTGTAGAATAACCAGAAGTCCTAATTAAACCTTTTGAAGGCCCATTGAGAAAAGAGATCCATGAAGGATAGGGGAAAGCACCAAGATAAATTGAGGATTGAGAAAAGGTAATGCCAAATTCTACTTACAAAGGAATAGTGAATAAAAAGGTGCTCCACTTATTCCTCTTGACATTTGCAAAGAACACACCTATTAGGAATCTGGAACCTGTGCTTGATGAGATTGTCTAATGTGAGGAGACCATTCTAGAGTAGGAGCTAGAAGAAAATGTTGGTTTTGGGTGTGAGGCTTGGGATCCAATCTTTGGCCCACAATGGCTTCATTTCATGGGGTTGAGAGGTATGTGAAGAATAGGTAGATGCCACTATGTAGGATCCATCCGAAGAGTCCTCCCAAATAATCTTATCCTAGTTGGGTGAGAGAGAAACCACATTGAGAGCAATCATCAAAGGAGACAGGTCCTGTGATATTTGAGAGAGATCCACCCAGTTGTCATCCTTTCTATAGTTTCTAACTTGGGACCCAAAGGTTTGGGTGCATACATGTCTCCAAGTATAGAGAGATGCGAAATCTCTCAATTTTCCCATCTAAAGCCAGTTGTCATTCTAGAAATTGACAGAATGTCTGTTTCCAATTTTCCACTTAGCTCTGGATTTAGCTAGTTCCTTGGCATTAAGGAGACCATTCCATATGATAGAACCTTTAGGGGAGTTAGTCTCTTCAAAAAATCTATTTAAAGAGCTATGTGTGAGGTATTTATCTTCAATGGTATCTCACCAGTCGCCTTTTCTATTGAAGATTCTCCAGATCTGTTTAGCTTGACGGGCTTTGTTGAAAGGTCTTAATTTCCTAATGTTGAGGCCACCAGTATTTTTAGGTTGGCATAATTTCTCCCAAGCAATAAGGGGGATGCACTTGTGTTCCTCAGCTCCAGACTAGAGGAAGCTTATCTGGATTCTTTCCGTGGCCTCCACAAATTTAGCTGGTATGGGGAAAAGGCTAAGGGCATAGGTTGGGAGATTTTGTAATGTTGATTTGAGTAGTTGGATCTTTCTAGCCTAGTTGAGAATGACCCCTTTCTAGCTAGCGAGCTTCTTGTTGAATCTATCTATCAGTTTATTCCAGAAGGCTTCCAAAGGTCTGACACCTAAGGGCAAAACTAAGTAGGAAGAAGGGAAGGTATCAATGCCATATCCCAGAATATTTTCAATTTTCCTTTGTCTTTCTTCAGGGGTGTTCATAAAGAATAAAGAGCTTTTATTCCAGTTGATAGATTGGCTAGTAGCTCTGATATAATTATTAAGAAGATCCTTCACCACTCTAGCTTCTCCCACCAAGTCCTCTCCACCACTAATGGTGTCATCCATGAATTTTTGGTGAGTAAAGACATTGTTACTTGATGAGGGTTTGATGCCTTTCAGGTCCCCGATCATTTTTGAAGCCGAAATGAGTCTCCCCAAGCACTCAGCAAGAATAATAAATAGAATAGGAGAAAGGGGGTCCCCTTTCCTTAGGCCACTGGAAGGTTTGAAAAAGGTGAACGAGGAGCCATTTATCATAATCACCAAGGAGGGGGTCGAGATAATTTGATGAAGGAGCTTACAAGATTGGGAGTTGAAACCAAAGGCTTTGAGAACTCTGAGAAGAAACTGCCAGTCAACCCAGTCATAGGCCTTGGAAAGGTCAAGCTTAAGAAGAAAACCTTCCCTTTTTTCCTTCTTCTAAGGAAAGAATCACTTCATGCACCATCATTATGGAGTCGAGGATCTATTTTCCAAACACAAAGCTAGATTGTTGCTGTGAGATCAAGGAAGGGAGGACCTTCAGAATCCTGGAGGTGATAACCTTGGATATGATCTTAAGAAAGGAATTGCAAAGTATTATAGGTCTGAATTGCTCAAAATAATCCACACCAATTATCTTGGGGATCAACACCAAGAAGGTAGCATTGGGCTCTTTGAGGAGGTTCTTTGAGCCAAAAAATTCTTACACAACTTTAACAACATCATCTTTCACCATGTCCCAATAAAGATGAAAAAAGAACATAGGGAAGTCATCTGGGCTAGGGGCTTTGTCCCCAGGGAGAGAATCTAAGACTCTCTTCACTTCATTCATGTCCAGAATAGAGCATAAAGATTTGTTTTGGCTATCTATTATGATGCTCGAGATGTTATTTAGGAGGTTTTCCCGATCATGCTCAGATATCCCCAGATCTTTAGAGAGGAGATGAGAAAAGTAAGAGATACCTTCTTCTGCGATATCCTTGTCCTCCTTCAGGGCTTGGTCTCCCTTCTTGATTCTACTAATCCTATTTACTACTATGTGTCTCATAGTTGAGAGGTGGAAGAAGTGAGTGTTTTGATCCCCTTCCCTTAGCCAGATGGACCTCGATCTCTCCTTCTAGAAAGTTTCCTCCTGCCCAATTATGTTATGGTAATCTAAGAGGATAGCTTTTTCTTTTTGCAGTCTATATTCATCATAGCCCTGCTTCTAGATTTCAGCTTGAATATGATTTAGTTCATTGAGTGTCTTGTCTTTGGAAGTGAATATATGGCCAAATTCATCTTTATTCCAATTCTTGACATTGTATTTGATGTTCCTTAATTTTTTGGCCACTTTGAACATGGCAGTGCCCTCAACATCAATGCTCCACCATTCTTTGACTTTATTAAGCAGGTTTGGGTGGGATACCCACATTTTTTCAAATCTAAAGGGAAAGTTCCATTTCTTGGCTATCTGGTCCAGGGAGAGAGAGATAGGAGAATGGTCTGAACCAGCTCTAACTAGAGTAGAGAGGTTGAGACTATAGTGGTTCAACCAGTCTGGCAAAAATAGGGCCCTATCCAAATGGACTTGGATGCAATCCTTTCTGATTTGCCTCTTGGACCAGGTGAAATCTGTGCCTTGAAGGTCCATATCCAGCATAGCTAGGTCATTGATGAAGTCCATTAAATCTTGTCCACTTTCCATATCAGGGACTATTCCTCCCTATTTTTCCCCTTATTTTAGGGGGGTGTTGAAATCTCCCATAATAATGCCCTTAGACTAGTTAAGATGGGCTATGATGGAATTAATCTTGTTCCAGTAGGTGTTTCTTTTTTTTTAGAGTTAGGAGCATAAATATTAAAAATGAACCCACTTTCATTATCTTTTATTCTAGTAAAATGCAAGAACAAAAGGTTACCTCTATCATAGATAACATCAGCTCTAAGATGATGTGAATTCCATATGGTGATGAGGCCCCCGAAAGCACCATCAGAGCTAGTAGCTCTACTTTCCATAACTTTGCTAAATTTTCTTCTCTCTAGCTTGTCCTTCTGCATTTTGGTTTCCTAGATTAAGAAAATATCTAGTTTGTGATCCTTAATCATATTTCTAATGACATCTTGCTTGTGTGAGCTATTTAGCCCATGAATGTTCCAAGAGATGACTTTCATTTCTCAATAGAGGTGCTGGAAGCTTGGATGGAAATCCTGGATCCATTCACTTTGATCAAGCTAGCTTCTTCATGCCTACTTTAGCCAGTCCTTTTTCTTTTAGGTGTATTAGCACTACCAATTACTTCTGTGTTTTTCCTACTTCTAGTGGCTGTAGGGTAAATAGGAGAAGGATCTCTACTGCTTGGTTTCTTCTTCTTGTATACTAAGATCTAGCCCTCCTTTTCTTCCTTATGCATGGTGAAGAGATCTACCATTTTATTAAACTGGTTTGGGGAGGTTTTGGCCATCAAATCTTCCATATGTTGGTAATTCCTTGGCTCCTGCATCTCAAGGCTTAAGTTGTGTGTGTTCTCACCAGCAACAAGGGAAGCAATGGAGTCTGGGACAAAGGAAATAGAGATGGTGCCAGGGCATGAGTCACTGAAGGATTTGAGAATACAAATCCAAACAACCCATGAATATCTACAAACTTGAATAACCTGTTACAAGAGAAGAATGAAGACAAACTGCAATAGCTCTCAAAAGTAATATTGTATTAGAGAAATTAAAAGAGAAAATACAACATTCATCCTTAAATAGGAGAATGAGAAACCCTAAGTGAATCTTTAGAGAGGAATAAAAGATCAAAAGAATCTATTACTCTAACACCCCCCTTAAGATGAGCTTAGGGAAAAGCTACAAACTAAAAGCTAAAGAAGCTAAAGAAAAAACAAGTTGAAAAGAAAATTTGGGTCCCGACAACAAAGTCTGATCAGGTACCCAATCACAACCAAATCTCTATAAAGTGGAGAAATAGAGAAAACCTCATGGGAAAAACTCTACTCTAAAAAGAGATAAAAAAACATGCTAGAAAGAAACATGAAGGAAGGCCTCACTGAGACCCCCCAAGGACAACTTCCTTCACCCTAAGCATCGAGTGCAACTGAAGCTAGCGCAGTGAGGCAAAAGATTTAGTGAAGATGTCAGCAACTTGCTCAGCTGTAGGAATATACTCCAAGATGTGAACACCATCCCAAATCAACTGCTAAATGAAGTGCATGTGGATCTCAATGTGTTTGGTCCCCTAATGCTCTACTGGGTTGTGTGAAATATGAATAGCACCCTAATTGTCAGACCATAAAATAGTGGGACTGTCTGGAGGAAACCCAAACTCAGTCATCATCTGTCGAAGCCACAAAATCTCTTGACTAGCTAGCACATATGCTCAGTACTCTACCTCTATAGATGATAATGCATGAGTTCTTTTCTTCTTGCAAGACCATGTGATAGGACCAGAGCCAAGACAAAAAACAAATCTAGAAGTGGACTTCTGATCAGTAGTATCACCAGCCCAATCAGAATCAGTGAAGCCAACAATATGAGGATGTCCAGATGTGTAGGTGATGCCATACATAGTAGTTCCCTGAATGTACCTCAAGATATGTTTGGCATCTTGCCAATGACTCTCATGTGGATCCTGTGAGAATCTAGAGACAAGGCCAATTGTAAAGGAAAGATCTGGACATGTGTGTGTTACATACAAAAAACTACCAACCAACTGTCTGTACAACATAGGGTCTACTAAAGGAGTAGGACATGATGGTGAAAAATCAACACCTGACTGAAAAGGTGTAGGGGCGGGCTTGAAATCAAGTATGCCAAATCACTAGAGCATATCAAGAGCATACTTTTGCTGGAGTATGGAGATCCCATCTGAAGACTGAATAACCTATAGGCCCAAAAAATAGTGTAGAAGACCGAGATCTGTCATCTCAAATCGCTCCATCAGTGCTCTCTGAATAGTCTGAATCACAGAGGATGAGTTACCTATGATAAGAAGATCATCAACATATAGCACAAGAATCAATAGATCACCCTCATGACACTAAATGTATACTATAGGATCAGAATGAAAGCAAGTGAAATGTGAAGAAAGTAGAAAAGAGTCTATTTTCTTATACCAAGTCCTAGGGGCTTGTTTGAGACCATATAATGATTGTCTAAGTCTGCATACCAAAGAGGAATCATGCACAAAACCTGGAGGCTTCTCCATATAGATCTCCTCCTGGAGGTCACCATGCAAGAAAGCACTCTTCACATCCATCTGAAATACTATCCATCCCTATGATGCTGCAAGAGATAGTACAAGGTGAATAGAGTTCATCTTGGCAACAGGAGCAAAGGTCTTGGAGTAATCAATACCCTCCACCTGTGAAAACCCCTTTGCAACAAGACATGCCTTGTACTTATCAATCAAACCATCTGCAACATATTTGGTAGGATACACCCACTTGCATCAAACCAACTTTCTCCCTTTTAGAAGAGAACATAAATTCCAAGTATGATTCTTCATCAAAGAAGAATACTCCTCATCCATGGCCCTATCCCACTCCAATTGTTCTGTCACCTATGAAAAACTCTAAGCATCAATATAAATGGCCTAACTCAAAAGACTAGAACCTAATGTCTATGCACGAGTGTGATGAGTATCTGAAGGATCACCTACCATAGGTCCTACTACATCAACAGTATCATGAGCCCACTTGGGTAGTCACAAAACATCTGGTGGTGGTGGGGAAGGTGAGTCACCATTTAAATCATCCTCAGAGGATATGGAATCCTACAGAGGAGAAGAGGAAGTACTAGGGAGTGAGGTTGAAGCTGAAGGTGGAGGATCTATCTATGAATAGCGCTCATCAAATTGAACATCTTGCCAAAAAAATACCTCTCTAGAATTAGGATCAAACAACCTATATACCTTCACATCCTCATAGTAGCCAACAAAAATAAGTGGTTGACTCTTCCTCTCCATGGCTTTCCTTTGAGCATCGGGAATGAATGACCAAGCCTCACTACCAAAAAATCTGAAGGAAGATACATTAGGCTTGACATGAGTCCAAGCCTCCTCATGAGTCATATTTTATAATGCCTTGGAGGCATCCAATTCTAAATATAAGTGGCACAATTGATAGCCTCAACCCAAAAAGAAGCACTCATAGCTCATGACTGTGGCATATAATTGGCCATATCCCATAATGTCTTGTTCTTCCTCTCAGTAATCCCATTCTGCTATGGGGTATGTGGAACTATGAATTGATGTTGTAAACCATGCTCAGTGCAAAAATATCTGAAAGACTGATTCACATATTCCCCCCCATTATCAGTGCGTATAAGTCTGACAGAAAAACAAGATTGCTTCTCCACAAATATCTTAAAGATTTGAAATGAATCAAAGACACCAGAATTGTACTTCAAGAAGTACACCCATGTGCATCTAGAGAAATCATCAATGAAGGTGAGTACATATCTAGCACCAAAAAGACATGGAGTGGTAAATGACATAAGATCACTGTGTATCAACACCAAAGGTGCAATATCACGTGAGACTCTACCTAATAGAAATAGATCTCTATGATGTTTTCCAAGGGCACAACTGCGACAAACACCATCAGTACAAGAAATCTAAGGTAGCCTAATCACTAGCTCCCATGTACTCATATGATGTAGATATTTGTAGTTGACATGGCCAAAATGCTCATACCAAAGTTTTCTCACTGTGTCTACATGAGCAACAAGAGAAACACCTACAAAATTGGAGCTCTCGAAGCAATCAAACCTATATAAGTGAGACTCTGAATCAACACTCCCAGTAGCAAAAACTAGATTAGGATCATGGAGGTCTCGAATAACCACATCATGTGGTGTGAACTCAACTATTTTACTAGATACAAGATGACAAATCTAATAAACAAATAGGAGGTTCGTAGAGATGGCTGGAACCAAGAGAACATCTTGTAGAGAACCACCATCCAATGAAACAATACCAGAACCTATAACTAAAAGCTATGTTGAATCACCAACTACAATCTATGTAATGGCACTCTGAGTAAGTGAGGTAATCAATCTAGGGGAGTGTGACATATGGTGTGAAGCACCTGAATCAATGATCCAAAGAGAATCTGTAGGTATAGCTCATGTAGAAAGAGCATGACCTTTGTTGGTGGAAGAGGAAGGAGGATGAGGAGAGGAGATATTATGCTTCTGCAGTGATGCCTCTAAAGCCTCTAGTCATTTCCAACACCTGGAAACTAGATGTCCTTCCTTTCCACAAAAGCTATAAGATTCTTCTAATTTCTTCTTTGTCTTGGAGGAAGACTCACCAGACTTTGAAGAATTTCCCTGTTTGAAACTGGGATTTTTTTTGGAATCTAATTTCTAAGATGGCTTGGAGGGACTCTCACTGCTAGTTGAATCTTTCTTGGTCTTTGATTTGGGCTTCTTGCTATCCATAGGTTTCTGAGAAACCAATGCTTGGTTCTTTGATCCTGAGAGAGAAACCAATTGTTTAAGCTTAGATTTCTCTTGAGTCAAACGATCACAGAATATCTCAAAAGAGGGCATAACAAATCTAGGTCCCAAAGCATCCATGGTGGAATGGAAAGTAGAAGATAAAGTCTAAAATTTTCCTCAAAGTTTAGAAAGAATTAGGTAAATGCATTCTTGGTCTATCTTGATCTTGCCACAACCCTGTAAAATAGATTTGATGGATTTGAATTTCATCAAGTAATCCCCAATAGAAGGAAAGGAATCAGGTACCATAGAATTCAATTCTACATAAATCTGAAGTGCCCTAAATTTATTAACTATGCCAAAGAGGGTTTGAAACTGTGTCCACATATCCCTAGGAGTAGGACAATCATCAAGATGGAAAAGAAGGCTTTCTGAAACATGCAAAGACAATACACCCATAGCCTCATCCATTTTGTTCCTATGCTGCATAATCTCATAGGGGTGAGTTAGATGAGGTTGTTCCTCATCCAGATAGGACCATAATCCACATGATCTGAGAAGCCTTGTCATGCAAGTTTTCTAGATGTGATAATTGTGCAGAGTGAGAAGCTCAACTGAAGCTAGATCTGCCATGCTGATAACTGATTTGAATACCTATTTGTTTTTTATTTTTATGGGTTTTCTTTTAGAACTAGACAAAATATGCAGAAGGGTTTGTGTTTTTTTTGTGTTTTGGTTTTCTGAAACAAATCACAGAAAGAAAGAGAAAAACACACCCCCATAAAGATAGAACCCAAACCCTAGTACAATCTGAATGCAAGAAAGAAAGAAAGTAATGTTTCAGAAAAATTTCTATGTACCTAAGAAATTTTCTAAAAATAAATGCCAGATCTGAAAAGAGCTCGGAATGAGCTTTCTGGAAATATTTCATTTGCGAAAAACGGAGCTCGGATGCAAAAGTTATGGCTCCGAGAGTGCAAAGATGTACTTCAGCCTTTGACAAAATAAATGAGCACAAAAATTTCAAAATAGGAATTGAAAACCTTCAGATCTGAATAAATCTTTGAATGAGCTTTTCGGTGATATTTCGTTTGAAAAAAATAGAGTCTGGATACAAAAGTTATCGATCTCGGAGTGCAAGCAGGCTGAAACCCAAGAGAACAAAGAAACCTCTATCTTTGACAGGGAAAAATTGCAAGAAAATGGTGAAATTAGAAAACTACACCTACAAATTTGGATTGGGCTTGAAACCAACTTTTCATTGATATATCATATGCCTAAAAATGATCCCGGATGCTCAAGATATCGTCAAAAAATGAACTCCCTGTCTGAACAGATGATCAAAAAATCATGCAACAAAGTGTTTTTTTTTTAAAAGCTTGCAAAAGCTTGACATCATGCTGACATCATCACTAGAGGGGAAGGTGGGGCTGCATGTGATGCCTAGTGATGCCAGCTAATGTCAGCATTGTGTGACAGAAAAGGTAGAGGTGACCAGTTATTGGCAAGATTTCGGGCGGTGACCGCGCGGTTATGTCAGCGCTGTCACCGTCGGCGATGACCGCGGGCCACCCTTAGTGGTGCCTGTTGGGTTGTGGGTTAGTGGCCACTGGGTGGTGCACCCAAAAATATTATTTATTTATTTATTTATTTTTATTTTCACTTGCATTAGCCTTGAGCTGCGTGCCAGGGTTGTACGACCCTGGTATGGCAAAAAAATTTGCCGCAGAGGGCAACTTGTCAAAAAATGACAAGTCTTATATGAATTTTGACTATCTCGAGGCTTCCAAACACAATTTTGAGGTCCATTTAGGCCAGAAGTTCTCCAAAAAACTTTGATCACCTCAGGATTCGTGCTAGGGTCGATTGCATAATTTTTTTCACAGATTCTAACTTTGTCCAAATTGGACAAATTTTATATGGATCTAGGGGTTCTTGGATGTTGTGAACACAACCATGGGGTTTGTTTGAAGCCAAGATGAATAGAAAAATAGGTCCCCCGTAGATTCAATAGAAAAACCCTAAAGCTCCATAAAACTTCAAAAACATCAAGAACAGGCAGCAGCAGATCAAGGCTCTGATACCATGAAGGATTTGAGAATACAAATCCACATAGCCCACAAATATCTACAAATTGGAATAACCTGTTACAAGAGAAGAATGGAGACAAACTGCAATAGCTCTCAAAAGTAAAATTGCATTAGAGAAATTAAAAGAGCAAAATACAAGATTCATCCTTAAATAGGAGAATGAGAAACCCTAAGTGAATCTTTAGAGGAATAAAAGATCAAAAGAATCTATTACTCTAATAGTCACCACCTTCCACCTAAACATCACTCTTGTTTCTTGCTGTATGGTGATGTCTAGATCCAAACCCATGAGGGGGAGGGTCTCTCGGCTAGACTCTTGGGTGTCAGTCTGAGGCCTTTATGGCTCCTCCACAACCCATGAATCCATTGCTTCCCTAATTTCATGGACTACAGGAATGGATGCAGGTTGTTATTTTTTCTTCCAGACTCTATGAGTTTTGAACTCGGTGCCCTCCTAGGGGTTACATTTTTCTCTTGTTGATTCTTCCCTTTCTTGGCTATTAATTACTACTTTATTTTTCTTTCTTTGTGCTTTTCTGTCTTTCCTTTCTTTCTCTTTATTTTAGAGAACTCGACAAGTTTTGGCTTTGTGACTAGATTTCTTATAGTGGAAACAAGCAAAAGGAATGCTTTCATAGTCTAGTTTCTGTACACACTTTCCCAGTTTGGAATGTAGCTCTATGACTTCCGGCATATCCTTTCCTTCTTCCACTCCTATGAAAATCCTTGCATAAGTGAGGTGACACCTTGCCACTATAACAAGGTCAATGGAGAGAAGGGTGCCAAAATATTTGGCGATCCTGTCAAAAATATCTTCATTCTAGAACTCCAAGGGAAGTTCAGGTAGTCTCACTCACACCAGGGCCTGGACAAAGAAGGAATCATTAAGATCAAGTTTAGGAGTCCATTTTTGAAATGCCAGAGTGGCCTTTCTTGTGACCTAGGTGCCAACACAAAGGATATTATACAAGTCCTCTTTATAGGAGAATTCGAAAGACAAAAACCCCTTTGCCATAGCTATAACCTAGACTTGACCCTTCAAGTCCCATTTTTTTTTGCAAAGATCCTGACGATGTCTATGTTAGGTCTAGAGCCAACAAACTTATGCACCAGAGTGTGATCCATGGATGCAATGTTGTGGTCAACCAGTTTGTCAAGGATTTCTAATGTGTAGTTGCCTTTTTCCTTGTCAGAAATGTCCTTAATAGATGGTAAAGAGGACTTTCCTGTGGGTTTAATCCTAAAGAGTGTCGACCACCGATGAAGGAGACCATCCTGGTCACATGCTTGGATCTTTGTGGTTGAGGAGGGCCTAGGGATGCCCACATTCTCAGCTCCCACCCCTACTTCCTTTCCTAGGTCTTTCTCCTTTTCACGTGGGACCCCATCCTTATTCTTTGGGTTTGTAGTGTCTTGATCTGCGAGGGAATTGTCACCACAGGCTCCCCCGAGGAACCCATAGCCTGCAAATTAGGAATCCCACCCACCTGTGAATTTATATTTCCTCTTGCTCCTACTCCTACCATGGATAAATTTTAAAAGTGATCAATCGTTATTTATTGTGGGAACATGAGATTGTGTCACATGTATCTAGACAATAAACGATTGTGAGATTATATTAAGTATAAACATCATGTAACTCAAGGGATTGTCATTCAACACATATTTTAAATCAATAAAGATCTTTTAAATGGAAAATTAAGTTGCTTGATGGTTAGTATCCCTTTGATCCTTTGAGCCAGTTAATTTCCTCTAGAGATCAATGACTATCTAGATCCCGTGAACCAAGATGCTCAATTGTTATTTACTGTGGGATCACAGAATGTTGACATGTGTTATTTGTCACCAAAGAACAAAGAATGGTGGGTTAGGTTGCTTCCATTGGCACTTTTCCACAATGGAATGTTTCTATTTGATAATATGAGGGTTGGGGTGACATGTTGTAAGTCAAAGGTAGTTAGACCTCTTGTTACCATCTGATGGGGCAGGGTAGATGAAGATCAATGACTATAATTTGAATTTGCAAAAGGGAAAAAGTACAAATCTATGTCATAGTAGAGGACAACCAATATATATCATCCAAAAGTGGTTTCAGTTGGACATATTTCAACCCATAAGTCATGGCATGCACATGGTGCTACATGACGCCAGGTGGCATTAATGTGTTGCCGTAGTTTCAGCTGAAACTATCAAAAACTATATATACCCAAAAAAGCATTAAGCGACTCATTTGCACTCTAGAGACTTCTCGAATTTGCAAAAAAATTTGGTGACCTTCAGTCAGACCAGGTAGATTTTTTTTTCTAATTTTTTTTTAATATTTTTTCAAGTTTTTAGATTGACATATATACATATTGATTTATTTTATGACTTTAGGATAATTTCTAGTTATGTTAGATTGTTAAAATTAATTAACATATTTTTTTAATGTAAATTTTTTTGGTTAAATGACATATAGTTAACTTAGTAAACCCAGTTAACCTGATTAATCTTAATTAATATAGTTAACTTAGTCAAACTTAGTTAACCTTACTTAACATAGTTACCATTAGTTAACTATACTTGAAATCTAGTTGACCTAGTTAATCATAGTTAACCTAGTTAACCTTAGTTAACTTAGGACCAAATTTAGTTAACCTAGTTAGCCTTAGCTAACTTACTAAAATTTAGTTAATGTAGTTAATGTTAGAAATATTCAAAAAATAAAGATAACTTTAAAGGAAGAAATCCAAGTGAGTGAGCAAAAGGAATAGTATTACCATAGACACAATAAAAGAGAGATTGCTTCAAGATCTTCTCAAAATCACCAAGATGCTCCAAGATCAACACAATAAGACAAAAAACCTTGTGAATATAATATGAATGAGGCAAAAAAGCCTAGAGAGAGAGAGAGAGAGAGAGAGACTCATGTTACAATAATGAGAGAGCTAAGATGAGAAGGTGAGTATAAGTGAGAAAAATTGTGAGAATAATTATCAAAGTGTGTGGAGAAGCATATCTTAAATAGAGATGAGTGATGGAGCTAGAATGTAACTCCCATATAAATGAATGCCACATTCATACTAAGTGTGTGCCAAGTGTGAGAATCCACATAAGGAGGAATAAACTAATTTCCTTGATAAAGAAAATACAAAAATATGAGTTGTTCTCCCACTTGTACTAGAGCAAAAATTACAATTAGGATACCTTGGCTTAACCAAATTTATAATAAAACACCAAGGAAAGATTATAAATTCTAACACCCCCCTTTAATCTTTACTTGGGGCAATTACATCAATGAGTATCAAACCCAAATTTTTGCAATGAAATTCAAATTTTTCTCTAGAAAGAGGCTTTGTCAAAATATCTACAACTTGATCTTCACCCTTGAAATATATGAGGGACACTTTCTTTTCTTCAATTTTCTCTCTAATGAAGTGGTAGTGGAGAGAAATGTGCTTTGAATTTGCATGGTAAACTAGATTCTATGTCAAGACTATTGCACTTTGATTGTCATAATATAAAGGTGTAGGTTCTTGTTGAGGTAGACCCAAGCCTTCAAGTACTCTTCTAATCCATAAAGCTTCTTTAGAGTCATTAGTACAACTTTCATATTCAACTTTGGTAGAACATAGAGAAACAGATTGATCTTTTTTACTTTTCCAAGATATAGCACCCGAACCAAGAAAAAACAATACCCACAAGTGGACTTCCCATCATGGGGGTCTTCACCTAAATCTAAATCAGTAAAACCATTTAATGACAAATCATAAGTTGTGTCATAAAATAATCCTACATTAAGAGTACCTTTAATATATTGTAATATTATTTTAGCAATTTTAAAGTGTTTTTGTTGAGGTTTTGACATAAATCTTGAAACTAAACCAACACTAAAAGATATATCAGGTCTAGTGAGAGAGATAATTTAAACTATCTATGATTTTTCTATAAGGAGTAGCATCTATAAATGGAGATTCCATATCCATCATTAACTTAGTTCCTAATTCACATGGAATTGAAACATGATTAGCATCATTCATATGAAATATATCTAGAAGATCTTTAGCATATTTACTTTAAGAAATAAAAATACCCTTAGGGGTTTGACAAATTTGCATTCCTAAGAAATAATGTAGAAGTCCTAAATGTGTCATTTGAAATTTTTGGTTAAGTTGAAACTTAATATCAAAAATTATATGGTTAGAACTAGATGTAAGAATGAAATCATCAACATATAGAATGATAATAATAATAATATCTTCACTATGCTTGATAAATAAGTTAGGATCATTTTTACTTCTATCAAAACCTCGAGAAATAAAGAAAGCATTGATTTTGGAATACCACTCTCTAGGAGATTGTTTTAAACTATAAATAGATTTCTTTATTTTGCATACTAGATGTTCATGACATTCTTTAATAAAATTGGGAGGTTGAGACATATAGATTTCTTCATGCAAATCACCATTTAGAAAAACACTTTTAATATCCATTTGGTGAATAGGCCAATGCATAGAAGCCAAAGAAAGAAATACTTTAATGGAAGGCATTTTTGCAATAGGGAAAATGTATCATTATATTCTAATCCTTCAATTTGAGAGAAACCTCTTACTAGTAACCTATCTTTAAACCTACTAATTTCATTATAGGCATTCAACTTAGTTTTATATAGCCATTTGTATGAAACTAGATTTTTATCATGAGGTAAAGGAACTAAATCCCAAGTATTATTAGAACTCAAAGTTTCATATTCCTCTTGCATAGCATTTTTCTAATGAGGTTTATTTTTAGCTTGAGAAAAAGTTTGAGGATCATTAGAATTCATAAGAGAAGACATCAAAGCATAATTACAATAATTAATTCTCCTAGTTCTATGTCCACCCATTCTAGCAATATAACCATCACCTTCATTAAGTAAATATTTAAACCATTTAGGGTTTCTTTTATAAGTAACAAAAATATCACTATGGGGATTAAATATATAATTACTGTCATGAACAAAATTATCACTATAAGGAGTAGCTATATCATTACCATCCCTGCTAGTAGGAATAAAAATAGATGCATTAGGAGTAGGTTTTGGGATAGGAGGTTGGTCCTCCACAATCTCAATAGTACCTCTTTAAATTCATCATCTTTGACCTTGGAACAATCATGGACTTCATTTTTTGCAATACAAACATCTCTTGAAATATGCACCTTCTTAGTAGTAGGATCGTAAACTCTATAACCTTTAGTAAATTCATCATACCAAAAAAAAGTAAATGGAGAAGATTTAGAATCTAGTTTTTTCCTTTTTTGTTTGGGTGTGTGAATAATCAATAGATCCAAAAATTCTCAAATGTTGTAAATTGGGTTTCCTACCAGACCATGCTTCCTTAGGAGTTATATCTTGTAAAGCTTTAGTAGGAGTTCTATTAATAATATAAGTGGCACAAGCCATTGCTTCAGCCCATAACTTGTAATGAATATTCTTTGCATGTAACATACATCTAGCCATTTCCACAATAGTTATATGCTTCCTTTCTACCACACCATTTTGTTGTGGTGTATAAGGAACAATAAGATGATGTTTATACCAAAAGATCTCAAATAAGACTGAAAAGCATTGTTAACATATTCAGTGCCATTATCTTTTCTAAGAATTTGAAGCTTAGAAACTAATTGCCTTTCCACAAACATATGAAATTCAAAAAATGTGTCAAGAACTTGATCTTTACTATGCAAGAAATAGATCCAAATTCTTCTATTAAATTCATCAACAAAGGTAAGAGCATACTTTGAACCTTGAATGGAGGTGTTCTCCATTGGTCCCAAAATGTCACTATGAATCAAATGTAACCTATGAGACACCCTCCATGAAGTACCATGAGGAAAGGGATCCCTTTTCTTTTTTCCACTTATGCACCTTGTGCATGTAATTTTTGATGGAACAATATGTGGTAATCCTTCAACCATGTTATATTTTAGCATCATAGAAATATAATCAGAATTCAAATGGTCGAGCCTTTCGTGCCATACATTAAAATCAATATTAACTTTAAAAGAGTAACTTGAAGAGGCAAACTCATAAAACTTAAACTTACTATACATTTTCACTCCTTTTTGAATCCCATTTCAATTTTGGCCCATTCTTCATGGGACATGTCACCAATGGCATATATGTCCCTGGGGTTTGAGGTCTAGATTTTACCCAAATCCTGATGTCATGGTATGAACAAGAGAAAAGATTTTGGGATTATCTTGGATCATTTGAATTCCTAAATAATCGATTAAAGTATAAAAACCCCTATCTCTCCTCATTTAGCATTGCATAACCATACTCAATCATTTCACAATGTAGCTATGAAGATTTATAATCAATCTAGACTAATTGAGCAATTAGATTTAGGATTTGAAGGAAAGCACCCAAGATCAAGTTTCTCCAAGTATCCAATTATTTAAGATCATTAAAGTCAAAGGTAATATTTTCCAACTGAATAAATTTTCTCTCCCATGATGAAAAATTAGAGAAATTCTCAATCAAGAAAGAACATCTTTCCATTCACATTCCTTCTCCTTCATTGCAAGCGATTATTAAGCATGTCTAAATTCAATATTTAGGAGTGACACTCATAGATCTATTTTTTTGTGATGGATTCCTTGATTCTATATCACATTCTAAGGTCAAATATTTGGATTTAAAGTACATTCAAGCATCTTCATGGGTATGAGAATTTTCTATATCTGTCCATGAGGGTTTATGCAAGGTGAATTAATCATTTGAATTTTTACATACTTTCCTTCATTCATTTCATTTAATTTTTAAATTTTATTCTTAAATAGGGGTTTTACCAAGGAAGATTCCTTTAGAAAACATTTTCCCCATTTTTTTATGTGAAAAAACATGTTATGGAGCTATCAAAATATTTATAGGCAAATCAGGAACAACCAAATGATTTGTGAAAATTTCAGTCAAAAACACTAGGGACAACTCACCATTTCCATCATTTCCTAGGTGCATGTCACCATTTACATGACTCCCCATGCATTATAAACCTATATTTCAGCCATAGGTGAGATCTACTTCTTTTTTATATTTTTATTCATTTCAACTCACTATTTTTCTATATCAATTTGTTTCTATCTATTTTTCAATAACTTTCTTAAATAATCATTAATACAACTTTATTTCATCATTTCTATTTTCATAATAAAATAATTTAGATAAGAATCATTTTCCCACTTAGCTTTTGAGACCTCTTTTGAAATTATTTGGGCATATTCCTTCCAAAATGTGTAATTCATTAAGAGGAAAAGTGATTTACCCCTTTCTACATATTGATTCCCTTTTCACCATGTACAAGTACCTAGGGTTGAGGATATTTCCATTGTGTATTATTTTTCGCATCTCTATTTTATCCCTACTTTTCTAGTTATTTTCCTACCTTTCTTCATCTCTTTCTCTTCTAACCCTCCCTCCTTACCACTATATCTATCACTCTCCCCCACTCTCTATTATTCTCTTTTTTAGTCTATCATTTTTTAATCCCCTTTCCACCTCTCCCTCCCCCCTTTTATACAAGATCTCTCTCTCTCTCTCTCTCTCTCTCTCTCTCTCTCTCTCTCTCTCTCTCTCCCTCCATTATCTATGCCAAGATAAATGGTACACTTAGTAGAGAGAGAGAGATATATATATATATGGTGGAGAGAATGAGAGGAGGAATGAGAAAATGGATAAATGATTTATGGTTATAGGTTTTGGGTTGATTAGGCCTTATGGCTTAGGATTTGGAGAGAGAGAGGGGGGGGATATGGGGAAGAGGAACATAAGTGATAAAGGGAGAGATTTATAGAAGGGGAAGAAATAGGGGGAAATGGATAAAGGTAGAAATGATTTAGGGTTTAGTAGAGAGAGAGAGAGAGAAGGGGGAAGGGATGTTTGGGGGAGAGAAGTGTAAATAAAGAGGGTGAAAGAGATAAAGGGAGAAATTATTTAGGTTTTAGGACTTATGTTTATAGATTTTATGGTTTAGTTCTTATCTTTTATGGTTTAAGTTTTGGGAATTAGGATTTAGTGGACACACCGAGAGAGAGAAAGGGAAGGGCAGAGGGAGAGAGAGTGAGAGTTGTTGGGAATCAAGAGAAAATAGAAAGAGGGAGAGAGAGAGAGAAAGGGAGTAGGAGGAGGAGGAAGGGAATAGGGAGAGTGAGTGAGGAGAGAGAGTTAAAGGGATAGAAAAAATTGAGACAGGGTGAAATATAGAAGAGGGGGGAGATGAGGGAGAGAGTAAGAAATGAAAAAAGAGACAGGGGAAGGTAGATGATATAAATGGATAGGGGGAGGAGAGATGACGATATGGAATAGAGGTAGAGGATTGTTGGAGAGAGAGGTGGAGAAGAGGGAGAGAGTGATAGAGGAGAAAAGAGATAATGTGGAAAGGGAAAAATGATTAAAGGTCTAGGGTCTAGGGTTAAGTGATTAGGGTTTAGAGAAAGAGAGAGAGGTAAAGAGAGGTAGGAAGGTTAGGGAGAGAGGGAGAGATTGAGAGAGGGGGAGAGAGGATGGGAATAGGGAGAGAAGGGAAAGAGGGAGAGATTGAGAGAGGGGGAAATAAATAAGGGAAATGGGAGGAAGGGAGAAATAACTTAGAGTTTAGGGATTATGTTTATAGGGTTTGGAGAGAGATAGAATACATTTTTTTACTACAAAATATGGCATGCACCATATTTGGTTCATGTGAAATATGCTTGGTGTGCCCAAGCCTAAGTGTTTACATGTCAAAGCATATATGGTGTGTGCAATATGGCATGCACCATATAGGGAACATTGAAAATGATTTTTTAGGGACTAAAAATTTGAGTGGCTTCTTTTTTTTTCACCATAGTTTTGCACTCACCCCTTCTTTAGGAGGAAGAACAAAAGGAACCACTAGGTTGAGAGATAACATCATCAGAACGTTTAGAGGATATAAGAGGTGGACCAAAATTATATAGAAGATGTTTGGAATGTGTAATAATAACTCTAGGTCTAGGGAGGGAGATGGAACATCCTTAGGACCATTAAGCTCACAAATATTGTCAATTTTGAATTTCTAATAGGATCATAAAATATATCTTTACAAGGTTGAATTATTTGAGGCATGGAAGGCAAAAGGAAGTCAAGGTCAAAATTCCCTTGAGGCACTAAAGGATGATATATAATATGATTAATCATGATTATTTCTCCATCATGGGGAAATTTTAGATACTTATGGATAGGAGAGACCAAGTCTAACTTGAAACTAATCAGAAGTTGGGATAACAACAAAGGTGACATCGAATATTTTACAATTTACTTCTATGGGAAAAGTAATGGAATCATGACTAGGATAAGTGAAAATATTAACATTTTGAATCATCAGTACCCTCCTAAAAAGTAAGAACCATTAATTAGGTGCTCAGTTTATCCCCATTTTAGTATTATGGGTTCCCACATTGATTTCACTCTCACCTAACACTCATTGGACCTTTAAATTAATTTTATAAGTCCTGTATTGATTCATTTTAATCAAAACTCAAGGTTAACCATTATTTCTAAGTGTGATCCTATATTTTTCCTCTCATAAAATAATTCATTTCATCACATAGGCCCTATATTCCTATGTGTTTCCTTCAAGACCTATCTTGACCTTAGAATGAGTTGTGCATAAAAATCCTACACCTGCCCTATTTTTCCAACACCTCGCTCAAATGTTGGCTCATTAACCAAAGTACAATATGCCAATGGCATCATGTCCCAAGGAGATAATGCCAATGGAATCCTATCCCTGAGGATTGGGGCCCAAATTTGGCCTAGGGTCCTATGTCAAGGTATTAATGAGAGATTTGATTTCATGGTTAACCTGGATTATTTATGAATCCCAAAATAATTGATTGATTATAAAAACACCCTATCTCTCCCCATTTAGGTATCCATTACTATTTTCAAGAATTCATGATCAAGAATCAATCAATAAATCATATTTCAAGAGCATTCTCAAGGTCTTCAACCATCAAAGTCTTCAACCATTCAAAGATTTTTTCTCCTTATTCATCAAGCATTGTGGAAATCTACAACATCCATCATCCAAGGTCTCTCTTTCATAATTTATGTTTGGGTTTTTTTGTAGTTCAAGCTATTGAATTAAAATTTGTAGTCACCTCCAAAGGAGCATTGCATCATCAAGATATGAGGTAATTTAGGATTCAGATCTAGCTTCTATTTTATCTTTCCTTATGCGATTTCCTTTCATTTTCAAGGTTGATTCCTAAATAGAGGTTTGACTAAGGAAAATCCCTTTATCCAACCTTCTTCCCCATTTTCTATATGCAGGAGTTGGTTATAGAGCTATCAAAAAAGATCTATATCTCTCATAAACTATCAAAAGATCCCTGGAAAATTATGTCAAAAATACTAAGGATAGGTCACCATTTCCATTATGTCCCTAGGTACAAGATGTCATTTTCATCTTGTACACTAGATTTTGATCCCATATTTCAACCACAGGTTGGATCTACTATCTATTTTATATTTCTATATATTTTAGCTCTTTGTTTGTCTATATCAGCCTATTATTTCCATTTTTTTAGTAAATTTCCTAATTAATCATTTACATTACTCCTTTTCATCACTAAATATTTAGTGAAGGTTCACTATCCCACTTAGCATTTTATTCTGCTCTTGAACCTAGTGTGGTATCTTCCTTATGAATGTGCAATCTTGAGAAGAAGTGATCTACCTATTTGCATTGCTTCCCATTTCCTATTGCACATTTTGCTGAACCTGAATCTTCTTACACATTTTTTTATTTGGTGTCTGGATCTCCTTTGTATGCATTTCATTGTTACATTTTATGCATTTAGTTTTGACTTTGTTTTGTTTTTACATTAATTCATAAAAAAGATATTAAAATTGCATATGGTTCATAGATTCATTCTTGCACTTACATATTAAAAACAATAAAAATCCAAAAATATTTTCTTTTCATTCATTTTTGTGTCCTTAGATTAGTTCCTTTTATGATTTGTTTCATAACATTAGCTTGTTTCATTAAAAAATGTCTAAATTCCTTTTTGAAAAATTTATCACTTTTGATGATCCACTTAGTAGAAAATATTTTGATATGATGGATGAAGTCCTTGATGACTTCATCTCTACTAAGTCTTCCTCTACACCACCTAAAATATCCAGTTGTCAAAATTTAATTAATGTGATAGAAGGATTTAAGGTTTAAAATAATCCCCTTTATGAGAATCTCAATAATTTATCTCCCAAATCTTATCTCTATCACAAGGACATATTGGTTTAAGAACATAATTTGAAAACTCCTCTCAATGGTCTTCATCTTTGGGATGAACCATTGGATAATGATGTTTATTATCCTCTTGATGTGAATTTACCCTAAGGGAGTAACTTTGTGTATCATCTTAAAATGGAAGCACTTCCATTTTGGTATGTTTAAAACCCTATTTTAGTGCATTTATTATGATAGATTTGCATTTAGGATGCATTTGCACTTGATTTCTTCATTTCTAGGTGAAATTAAGATTAGAATCCTAAGGTTTCTCCTTGATTTCCCTCCTTTTGCCTCTATTGTCTAGGTAGGATCTAGGTATGGATCCTCCTAGCATTCATCTTATCTCTCCTAAGTCTCTAGGCCCTTTCCCGACATTCTATGAGGTTTTCCCATCATTCCAAGTCCTTGGGAGACCCAGGAACTTCTCTGTTTCCAAATTTGACCAGGCCTGAACCTTTGTGTCAAGGTCAAGGTTGACCTTAACCCTTATTGGGTTTTGGTGCCTCTTTTCAAAATAGGATCATAGCAGGTCCCAAAATTGAATGCGGGCCTCTGAATCTAAATGCGAAAAGGTTTTTATTTAAAGTTCATTTATTGTTTTTCCCTCCTTAGTTGGTTAGTGTGATGGGACCATAACTCAAGGGGAAATTTGAATTAGGGGCCCTTACATTTCCCAAGGAGCCTTGCCCTAAAAATATCTATATAAGCACTCTCATTTGCCTTCATTTTCATCAAGTAATCAAGCAAGATTGGAAGCAAGCAAGAAATGATGAAGTGATGATGCAAGATTGCAAGAGGATGATATAGAAGACCAAGATATTGTTGCAAGAAATAATTTTGTGAGCAAGATATTGTGACCATTCATTTGGAGCAAGAAATATTCCTTCTTCCTTGATCCACCATTTTCAACATTCAAGCATTCAAAGATACGATCATGGGGTAGCAATTATAGATTGTGAGTTTGGTAGGAGTACTTTAGCCTTGGGGGCTTGGTATTCTTTCTTTATAATATTCAAATGTATGCATTTCTATCTCATTCAATTCATGCTAGGGTTTCAATCTAGAGGATTAGATCTTGGCATTGTACATTCAAAGCTCTTTCTAGGAGCAACGCACACACATATTCTATTATATTCGGTTATTTATGGAGGTGGAAATCACCAAAACAGGGGTTTGACTAAGGAAAAACCCTATATAGCCACCCCAAAACACCATTTTTAGATATCTACAGTTGTGATTTTGGAAGTTGTAGAGTAGATTTGGATACCCTTTTCAGCAAACTTTTGGCATCCACAAACAGAATTTCTGTCAAAGCAGTGTAGGTCAAGGTCGACATTTTGGGGTTGAGGGTGACATTTTCCAGTGGGTTAGAATCGACCTTTCTCAGAGAAAGAAAATATTTCTAGGTTTTCTCTATCTCCCTATTTCCAGTCCAGATCCAGTTGTGGAATTATCAAAAACATTGTACATGCATCAAAAAATAGGTATTTCAAGGTCAGTCATATTATGAGGTATGTACTTTATTCTTATTAGTATTTCCTAATTTACACTCCATATAATTGAATTATCTTTTCAATGTATGGTGCATAATTGTGGTTTTGGGTCTCCTCCATATGCATTGTCCTATTTCCCAACTCCACATTCTAAAACCTTACATTTTTGGTGAACCTGACTATGAAAAATCTTTCTTTGTGGTGTTAGATTTACCTTTTGTGTTAGATCTTACAAACTTATAAAAGTAGATTTATTTTATGCTCTTGCATTTCTATTTCAAAAATACAAAAAAATTGCAAAAGTTCTTTAAAAATACAAAAAATTTACATTCTTTATGCTTGTAATATTACTTTGTGCTCAACATGTATGATTTTTGTTTTGAATACTTTGATGAGGCTTTTATTACAAAAGAGGATAGATCTCTTAATGAGGTACATGGAAGTGAGGATGAAAATTGTTCGAATGAGATCTCCATTGGTCCTATTCCTATTTCATCTTCCTCCACAACCTCTTCAAATGACCTTTACCATAGGGTGTGTGCATGGTCGCCTTCATGTTCCACTATTTTCAATATTGATAAACCTAAAATGATATATCCTAAACCTTTTTTGACGGTAAAAGGATGTCCTTGAATAAAAATTAAGGGTAAACCTAGACATCCTTTGGATTTCTTTGATAACATGGATTATGTTTCACATGCTTATCGCACATGAAATAACCCTCAACCTACTATTATTGTTTCTTTACCTCCTTCCCAACCTATACTTCTCCAAGCTCCTAGGTTTCCATCTAACTTTAAGGAGTATGACTTAGTTGAATAATTATGTGCTACTCCTGATAAAATATCTTTATGGGAATTGCTTCAAACTTCCCCGACATATCATGAGGCATTGTAAAAGGCCTTATCTACTAAACCTACTTCACCTCCTAATCAAGAGAACATTAATTCCTTTTTGGAGTGTATGCATACTATGCCTTCTGTACCTCCAATTGTGTTTTCTGATAAAGACCTACCTTCTGTTGGGTGCAGAATCAATATGATGCTCTTATGGTTGTTGTTTCTATTAATCAGAGTACCATTCATAGAACATTAATTGACAATGGATCTAGGCTTAATATTTGTAGCATGGATATGCTTAAGGAAATTAAGGATGATCTTACAACTATTCAACCTGATAATGTCCCTATTTATGGATTTGACAATATTGCAAAGAAATCTTTGGGTATTATTACCTTACCTATTAAAGTTGGTCCAATTATTCTTAATATGCTTATTCATGTTATGCCTAGACCTCTCAATTATAATCTTCATTTAGGTAGACCTTGGTTACATACTATGCATGCGGCTCCTTCTACTCTTCACCACAAGGTTAGGTTCATTTATAATAATTTGATGTACACATTACATGTTGATGATGCATTGAATCCTTTCTTAAATGTGTAATATGCTAAGGTTTCTGAACCTCTTCAACAAACTAAAGAACCTGAAAGGACACCTGAAATAAAATAGACTGAACCTCCATCTTCTTCTTTGACAGGGGATGATTGGGGAACATTGGATTTTAATCCTTATTTTATTGGAGAGTATAATGTTTCTAATTTAGAGTTTATGAAACAACAAAGTCAATTTTAAAAACAAGTTTTCACTCCTTCCCCACTTTCCGAGGAATTAAAGAGTAACTTTGTTGGTGCCTTGACTGAAGAAACAATTGAAACAATAAAACCTGATTTCTATGACATTGTGACATATGCCTTTCCTTGGACTCCATTTGATATGGCTGATAGATATGGTTATGATTATCATTTACTTAAGAAATCAAGATTTAATGGGAAAGGATGTGGTGAATATGAACAAGGTATACAAGTACCATTGGACAATGAAATCTATGATTATACGTATGGATTGGGATTCAATCCTTACAAAAAACCATCGGCTTTTCCCCTGAATGTTAATCATATTTATGGTGGACATTTGAAGTTGGTTAACCCATTCCTCCTTGACATGGATCAACCGCCTACCTTGGATGTGTTTCCTAAAGATGAAGCCTTAACAGATTTTTTAGGAGTTTATGAAGATTTTCCTATGTTTCATCATAAACGATGGAAGCCTTATTGTCTAAACATGGAAGCTTATTTTGGAGAACATCATGAACAAAATATTTCTTCTCTACCAATGGATTCTCTGACACAAATTAATTTTATGATAATTGAGACTGTTGAGATTCAAATGGATGAAAATGACTTTGAGAAGATGATAAAATTTGAGAAATGTTTGAATCAGGATGAACGTGATCACTTGATTTCTCTCTTACTTGAATTTAAAGATATCTTTTCTTGGACATATTAGGATATGTTGGATATAAATTCTAAGATTGTTACTCATAACATTGTCTTGAAACCAAATGTGAAACCTGTGAAGTAGAAAACTCAAAAGATGAATCCGTGGATTGCTTTATTAGTTAAGACTGAAGTAGAAAGGTTATTGGATGCTAGATTCATCCTCTCTATTGATTACTTAGATTGGATTTCAAATATTGTGCCCATTTCAAAAGGAGAAAACAAAATAAGGATGGGTACTCACTTTAGAGATTTAAATAAAGCATCCTTAAAAGATGATTTCCCATTACCTAATATTGATGTGATTATGGATTCAACAGTGGGCCATGCTTTACTATCTTCTATGGATGGTTTTTCTAGATATAATCTAATTTTTATCCCCCTTGAAGATCAATTTAAGACCACATTTATAACACCTTAGGGAACATTTTGTTGGGTCATGATACCTTTTGGATTAAAAAATGTTGGAGAAACTTATCAACGAGCTAGGAATTTGATTTTTCATGATTACATTCATAAGATTCTTGACGACTATGTGGATGATATCTTGGTAAAATCTATACAAAGAGAGGATAATGTTGATATTCTATGACATATATTTGAAAGGATTATAAATTACAATATAAGATTGAATCCTAAGGAATGTGTTTTTGGAGTTGATTCCAGTAAACTATTAGGGTTTATAATCTATAAGAAAGGCATAGAGGTAGATACTAAAAATATTTAAGCTATTGTTAATATGCCTCCTAAGAATATTTCTCAATTATGAAGTTTACAAGGAAAAATTCAAGCTATCTTTCACTTTGTTTCTAACCTAGCTGATAGAACTATTCCTTTTACTTCCTTGCTTATAAGGGATACCACTTTCTCTTGGAATGATGAATGTAAACAATCCTTTGAGAAATTTAAGGAGTATCTCGCAAATCCTCCTATTTTGCAACCCCCTCAATTTGATAAACCTTGTTATCTATATACTTCAGCCAGTCTAAAGGCAGTGAGTGCAACGTTGGCTTAACATGATAATGAAGGTAAGGAAAGACCTATGTACTACATTAGTCAGACTTTACTTGATTATGAAACAAGCTATACATATTTGGAAAGACAATGCTTAGCTTAATTTTTTTCTTTTCAGAAACTTAGACACTATCTTTAAATGTTGAAGTTAATGTGATTGTTAAATTTGATCTTTTGAAATATCTTTTCTCAAAAACTGATCTGTCTAGCCATCTGGCAAAGTGGGTGATGCTACTTACAAATTTTGATCTTAATTTCATTCCTCAAAAGTAAATTAAAGGACAAACTTTAATATATTATTTGGGTGAAGCTCCTTGTCCTCATTATAATAAATGCATTACTTCAATAGAATTCCCTGATGAAAACATTCTAGCTATCAAACAGGATGATGTTTGGGAGTTATATTTTGATGGATCTAAATGTAAGACTGGCTCTAGTGTTGGTATTATCCTGATCCCTCCTACAAAAAAACTAATCCCTTTATCATATAAATTGAATTTTCCTTTCCCTAAAAATGTCGTGGAGTATGAAGCTCTTATAACTGGCCTATGAGTAGCTTCATCCCTTAACATTAAACAATTGGAAATTTATGGAGATTAACAATTTATTGTTGAATAGATTAAGGGAGGTTATCAAACTAAGAATGAAAAAATGACGCAATATAGAGATTTGGCTCTTGATGTTCTTTCACAATTCTCTTCTTGTACGATTCAAACTTTACCTAGAAAGGATAATTGACATGCAACTCCATGTAAAGCACAACTTCTTTGGTTTGTCTTGAAAATAATGTTGAAAACTTTCAATTTACTATACATACTCTTAAAAATCCTGCAATTTCCAATAAGCTTACCTTTGATTGTTTCAACTTTCATTTGGATGAATGGTAGTCTCATATCTTTCATTTTTTGAAAGATGGTACTTTTCTTGACTCGACAACAAGAAACATGCATAATCATATTAGGAAGTTTGCAGTGACATTATATCATTTTAGGATAAATGCTTTCCAAATGCTCTTATGAAGGTTTACTATTAAGATGTCTTAGTAGGACTCAAATCCTGGTAGCTTTGGAAGAAGCTCATTCAGGTTCTTATGGGGGATATTTTGGTGGAAAATCTTTAGTGAATAAAATTCTTAAAATGGGATATTATTGGAAAACAATAGAACAAGATTCTTTCATGTTTGTTAAGAAGTGTCCTCAATGTCAATAGCATAGTAATTTGATTCATGCTCCTACTCACGAGCTTCTTAATCAAGTTTCTCCATGACCTTTTAGCATTTGGGGTTTTGACCTTATTGGAAAAATCTCACCATCTTCTTCTCAAGGACATACATACATCATGATAGCTACATATTACTTTATGAAGTGGGTAGAAGCTATCCCTCTAGGTTCAACTACTATGGATGTTATTTTTTATTTCATCCTTAACAATATTATAGCAAGATTTGGTATTCCTTTGATGATAGTTTCAGATATAATGGTACCTCTTTTAAGAATAAAGAAGTCATGCAATTCTTGGAGAAATATTTAATTCAACATAGATTTTTTACTCCTTACTATTCTCAATCTAATGGTCAAGCTAAAGCATCAAATAAAGTCATTGAAAAAATTCTGAGGAAAACAATTAATAAGCATGCAAAAGATTGGCATACTCAACTTACCTATGCTTTATGGGATTATAAGACTAGTGTTCGTACTACTACAGGTACTTCTCCTTATAATAATCTTTATGGTATTGATGCTATTATACCTTTGGAATTAGAGATACCTTCTTTGTGTTTCATTTCATAGGATAATTGACAAAGATCCATTTTGGGAACAACGATTACAAGAATTGGAAATGTTGGATGAACAATGAATAAATGTTTTGGAACATATAAAATCTTATCACAAATCTCCTCAGAAAAAATATAATTATAAGGTAATTTAACAATCATTTTAAGTGGGTGATTTAGTATTATATAAAAATCAACAGAATGTGAATGCTTTTCCTAGTGAAAAAGGAAAGTTTAGCCCTAATTGGCTTGGAGCTTTTGTTGTAATAGAAAACTTTGGTTCAGGTGCTTACAAAATTGTTGATATGGATGGTGTGCCTCTTAAGAACCCTATCAATATTATGCATCTCAAGCATTATTATCCTTAATTCTTCTTTCTTTTCTTGTTTATTTATGTATTCCTTATAAAATAATTATGTTTGTTTTATAGTTTATGTGATTTTAGCAAATTATATTTGAATACATTTATTGGCATTATTTCTTTGTATTAAGTTTTATGCTATTGATGAAATATTAGTAATCAATCATAGAAATAATTAGCAAAGAAAGTTTTTCATTCATAAAATTTCTCTTTTTTAGTTTGATACATATATGGCACAAGGCCTTGTCTATCACTCTATCTATCTCTATGCTCTAATGGTCGATGACTCCCAAATCTCTCTAATCTATGATGAGAAGATGTAGATCTCTAACTAGTAGTCCATGAGTAGCTCCTTGGTGTGCTCCTCTCATATAGGCACTCATGTGCTCTCTGTAAGTCATCCATCAGCTTCTCTTCTCTCTCTCTACATGATCTCAACTCTTGTTGGACACACGCAAAGATATTGACATGCCTCTTGGGATCTCTATGACCAATAAGTGACTCTCACTCACTAGCTGGTAGTTAATAGGATAAACATGTATCCTTTAGAATCTTGGATACAAAACTCCTCCACTCTACCACACTAGCTACAAAATGACAACATATTTATCTTTTAGTACTCTTCTTTCACAAATAAAGATAAATATTCAAATAAAATTCATTTATTTTATACCTGGATCTCCCTCCTGGGTGTCACTAAAGGATCTCAAAGGTGGGGGCATGGAGTGATTACTCTCTCCACGCTTTCTATGTCTAGGTCTCACAGGTGGTGTCTTTATGTGGGCCCATGGAGGTCATCGTAATCTTAGTGGTGATATGTGAAAGACATTCACATCTACATCCATACTACCTACTAGGGGAATCTCCTCTTCTCTCTCCTCTTCTCTATCCTCCTCCATAGGAACTCCTGTGAAGGTGGGCTCCTCCTTGTCTCTAGGCTCCTCCTCCTCCTCCTCCTTTGGTATACCACCATCTCAGTGTGTCCTCTCTAAAAGGCCCAAATCACCTATGGGATAGTCATCAGGGAAGATGGGATGAGTTCCCTTCAAACTCCAATATCTGATGTAGTCTCTACTAATGACTGGGTAGGAAACATCTGGGGCTACCTCGATATCCTCCATCTCTTCTGTATCATTGTTTATGATATCTACTACCTTGATAGTGTTAGGTCTTTGATAATACCTCATTGGATGTACATACCAAGGTACTACTCTAGGGACCCCCTTTATCAGGCCAAACTGTCTCATCACTCAATTATAGTAATATGTCATCACTATGTGACTTTGATGACCCTCTAGCAGCTTGCCCTGCTATGAGTGCCTCATCTAGTGTTGTGAATCTAGCCACTCCATCATGCGATAGTATAGCCTCCATATCACATATGTCCCTGGTATACAGTCTAGACATACCCTCTAGTAGAGGATATCTCTATGCTACCAAACATCTCTTAGTGGATGAGCAAATGCTTGTGGTGTGCCAGCATCTACCACCACTAGAACCCCCTATGGTCGTGTACATGTGAAGTGCTCAAACAACCAAACCTATAGTAGTGTGTATACATGAGACTCTCTCTCTAATATCTCTCCAGCTGACATAGCTCATGGTACAAGTGGGATAACATGCTATGGCCCCACGCGAAGACTATCCTCTCACTCTCGATCCTATGTACGAGATGGGTGAATGGTGCTAAAAATATTGTACCCTTTGTATTGGGTACCACAACCAAGGAAAGTGTACACAACATCACTCTCCAAACCAAGGGTGTAGGGCCTACCAATATGCCTGATAGAGTGATCTGATCTACTCAGGTTTGAATTTGTAGAACTTGCCCTAAACAATACTCTACATCTATGTGGATCTCCTCAAGACCCCACTGTACTCTCGGTCTCACTGGATAGCCTCAGACCAGAAGTCACAGGATCCTATAAACATCCTCTAGTGTCATAGTGATCTCACCAAAGGGAAGATGGAAGGAACATGTGTCCTCATCCCACCTCTCTATCAGAGTTGACAACATGGCTTGGTGCAGTCTAATCTATGGTAGGACTGCTACCTAGTATAGTCCTACATCTCTCAGTAGCTATATCTCATCCTCACTCAACTTGGACAATCTCTCTCTGATAAATAGAAATAGACCTCCAAAGGGATGCTCTTAGAGACAGACCAAGTCCTATAAGCACAAATAGACATCATATCAATACTATGTAATCATACATTACTTCTTTAATTCTTCCTCTAAAATAAACAAGAAAATTATCAATTCTTCAAGATGATGATTGGGGAATTTAAAATTCACATAAACTTTCCATGATAAAGAAAAAATCTCTAACTTCGAGAGCCAAATACCTTATTCTAACACATGTATGGATATTTATTGGGCCTCTTTAAACTTCAACCTAGTTCCACCTAAAAGAGACCCTTATATTTTTTATATATCAAACCTTCCTGATGGACATGGTATAGGACATGTGAATTAAGCATTAGAACTCATGAGAAATATACATCACATTTTTCAAAAGAAACCCTAGGTTTCCAACCTTCCCAATGTTTCTCCAATCAATTTATACATTTGTTTCCTAATTTCTTATCACAAAAAGAGAATATTTTGTTTGAGCTTCTTAAATCTAACTTAATTACTATTCCTTTGAAAAATAAATGAAAAAATAGAAAATAAAAACAAGATAATTCTCCCATGTGTATGTATCATCAAATTCGTGGCCATAAGACTAATGTATGTTATAAGTTGAAGTGTAAAATTCAATAATTCATTGATTGTGGTATGATTCAAATGACATGTAATAATAAATAGAACCTTTTTAATGACCATTCTAAATAACATTTACATTCCTATTATGTTTCTCCTCACTACTTGACATTGCTAGCATGTCCTTTGAGAGGTCATTATCATTTATGGTGGTACAATTTTTAGTGCAATCGTACTTTGTGACAAACATAATTGTCCTTATTCCTTTTCTCAACACTTTGGGTGAAAGGGTTCTATTTCACTCTCCTATTTATCCTAGTGACCCATTTTCTCTCTTTTTTGACTCAATTCTTTTATAACATGATATCCTTTCTTGCATGGATTTTTTGTTTTACATAAGAATCTTCTCTTTTTCATGAGATTACATCCCAAGTAGCAACCTAATTCTTTCATGAAAGTGCATTTCTATTGTAAATTAACTTTCACTTAGGGAGCGTAATGTGTCACTCTTTGTCAAGTATTCCCTTCCCTAGCAATGGGGAAGAGGTGTGTATACATGATCCTCCTTCCTCTTTTTCTCTTCCTTTCCAATAGATCCATTATCCTTTGTGGGCCTTTCTTATTTTATTATATGATGTCCTTTCTTTCATGAATTTTTTATTTTACATAAGGATCTTATCTTTTTCATGAGATTTACATCCTAAGTTTCAACCTTATGTTTTCTTGAAAGTGCATGTATATTATAAAAGAAGTATCAAATAGGATATATAGTGGGTTATCTTTTAACTTTCCTTCACTCTTTAGGGACAAGATCTCATTTCTCAATCTCTGGTTCCATTTTGGAGATCCACTTTCTCTAAGTAATGTGATCTTTGTTTATCACATGATATCCTTTCTTGCATGGATTTATTTGTTTACATAATGATTTTCTCTTTTTCAAGAGATTTTCATCTTGAGTGAAAATATTTTCCTTACTGGAAAAGAGCATGTATATCCTAAACAAATACCCTTACTTGGGGGCTTAACACGTGTTATCCTTCATCAAGAATCCCTTTTTCAAATAGAAATAGGGGTATAAAAGGGTGCATTCTTGTTCTCCTCCCCTCTTTTGTTGGAAATTTGGCTGAGTTAGATATCTAGATGTTGTCATTATGGAAACATATGATCTATATAAAGACCGCATGTGACTGAGAGCAAGTATGACAAAGCACAAAACAAAATTGTCTAAGTATAAAGTAATATTTTCCCAGTGTACCCAGAGATAGTTTTGATTGGAGATGTCGACTAGAGTAATTTCAATGCTTGCACACTTGAACATAGATACTATGATGACTATTGAAGACTCACTCGAGAGTGCAAGTTCATACGACATGTACGAAAGAAGTTATGGCAGTTTTACCAGACATAGTGTTAAGCCGACGGGATAGAATATGAAGAAAGAATTGGTAAAGAGTTAAGAGATTATTTTGTTTATCAAAATAATGTCTTAATAATATAAAGGGATGACATCCTATATGTTAACCCATGAGTAAATATGTATTTTGTATTAAGCTTATGTGAAGCCAACTATGAGAGTTATTAGTCCTAATAACTTGTATAAATGTAAAAGTTATGTAATGAAGAAATGAAGTGATGTAAGAAGAAAAAGTATATAGAGAAAGATATTGATGTGAAGTTGTAAAAGAAAAGAAAGTAGTATAAGGTTATATACCTTGCCCTATTTTTTAATCAGTAATCATTGTATATTACTTGTTTGGGCAGTGAGCTCATCTTGTAATCATATTTTGTACTACCAACTCTTAGCAAGGTTGAGGCTTCTAACAAGGCCTATCGTCACTTAATCAGAACTAAGACACTATATGCATATAACAAGCTCCTAATAGGGTCAACATCCTTAACATGATACTTTTGATTATGATGCAGGGGTATCCAAGGTTGAAGCAAGGGCATTCTATGTGCTTGATGAAACTGCATAAGTGTTTGTGTTTTGGCCAATTTTTACTCAGTTGCAGCCTTGACCGATGACCTTAGTCATTGAAGGAAGCTCAGTTGATGAAGGAACTCAGTAGTCTTTGGCACTCAGTGAATAGGTTACCCGGTCATGCTTGCGGTGCTCGGTTGGCACTGGTGCTCGGTGATCCTTGGTTGGCTCGGTTATTTCACTATCACTTGGTAGATTTGACTTTCCAAATGGATTTTTGTGTGATTTGTTGGGCTGGCTTGGTGCATTTATTATTTGTATCTTTTTTTGGATTCTCCTAAGTGGATCTAGAGGCTGACATGCTATATTAAATGTTTGTATACATTTTGTAAGCTGACTTGTATGGCATTTAATATTTGTTAGGAAGGGTTTGGGGTTTCATCTTGCCAACTTGTGGTTGATGATAAGTATTTAAGGGGAGCATGGGTAGATGTTTGGGGGATAGTTCTTGGTAGCGAAGGGCATCAACTTAGAGATGTGCTACTAAAGCTAGAGTTGGTAAAGTTGTGGAAAATTTGTTTCCATGAACTTGCAGATCTGATTCCTATAAGATAGTTTGTAATAATAGAGCTAGTGGTTGCATACTTTGGAACAAGGAGATTGCTTGGAGGCTTGAGAGCTCAAGTTTAGATTTGCCTTAGGGTTTCCATTAGCTTTCGATTGTCTTCAAAGCTAGACTAGCTAGAGTTTATATTAGATCTATTGTAGATCTTATAGAATCGTTTATTGATTATAATTGGCCCTAACCCGGAAGGCCTTATAGATGGGCATATTAATGAAAATCAAAGTTAAACAATTGATTATGTGGTGTTGTGAGTATTCTGATGTGTTTTTCTAATTAGCTACAAGGTTTGGACTATCCTTAATTGGATCCACCATCCCTTGACCTACGTCAGGTGGTATCAGAGTGAAGTTTTGTTCTTGTTGGAGTGAATGTTGATCTTGTGAAGTAGAAGTTTGACCTAGCAAGGCTGATCTTTCAAAGTTAATCTTGTTGAAGGAAAGATCTTGTCATCTTGATTGTAGATCTGTGGCATTGAACTTGTAAAATTGTGCCCTAGTTGTTTTTCAAGATTGTAGGTTGCGATCTGACTTGTATACAACTTGGAGATTGTCACAAGGTGATTCATGAGGGTTTGTTGCTGAGGGTTTGTATTATCTTTAAGGATGCCACCGAGAAGATTGGACCCTAGATTTATTCAAGACCTTTGTGATACTGTGGAATCTGGGATTACAGAGAAGGTGAAATCAAATTTCAGATCTGAGATGGAATTGATGAAGAATGACATGATCACCAAGATCATGAGAGCTGTTACTGGTATTCCTCAAAATGTTTGTGCTCAGGATGGCTATGAAGAAGCTACTGAAGAATTTGAACATTCTGGATCTAGTGGTGATGACTGGAGGGATAGATCTGGTGAAGATAGAACTACTCGGTTGCCTAGATCTGTTTCTCAGTTTAGTAGTTACCAAATAGAAGTCTCTACTTTATCGAGCACTTTGAAACCTAAGAATTTGATTGATTGGATCAGTGAACTTTGTTGGTGTTTCTTTTTCCCAAAGGTCAGCTTGGCATTAGGATTGACAGGGCTAGTGTCACATTCACTCAACACTCCAAATCTGACAAGAAAAAGGGCCAACTGACAAGGATCAAAGAGAGATCCTTCTACACTTTGAGATCCACATCACTTAGGTAGGTGTACCTCATCTACACACTCATACAACTTGTGGCACACTACAGGCCTGCAGGTAACTGACTGTGGAATGATTTTCAAACCCTTATAGGTATCATGTACCTCAACTGAAACCAATATCTCATGCAATAGCCCAACTTGCATGGAGTGAGTATGAAAACCAGAGACCTAACCTATCAACAAGAAAGGGAAAAGGTGGAACTTAATGGAAATGATTTTAAAGATGGGTTGAAAGGACCCCTGAGATACCCTAAGTCTCTCATAGACCAGTGCCTTATCCAATGGGCCATAGAGTCAAATACCCTATTGCAAATGATAGCTATGAAATAAGAAAATAATATACTCAATGTGTTGATTCCTAACATTAATCACACACCATGACCAAACCTCAACTTAACAACCACCTATGCATTCAAGCATGTTATTATCCATTCAAAGGATTTTAACCCTCCCCTTAGAAGAGACCTATGAATCAGAAAATACATTTACCGGCATCCACCGGAAGACAAGCATGACATATCCTTGATACTCCAGCCCATACATACATGAACACTAACCCTGAACTAGTTATCTCTGCGAAAACAACTCCACTTGCAAACACATAGGCAATACAAGTAGACAAATCAAACACCCTTAATGTATGATCAATGAATTCAAAGCTCAAATGGAGATAGCTTGGTAATAGTAAGAATATATTAACTTCTCACACATAAGACAAATCACTTACAATATGCATTGTATTCTCAGAACCAGCAAGGAAAGAAGAACACTCTATATGTAGAGAGAAGGAGAAAATCTATAGGAAAAGGACCCTTCTTGGAACCAGAAAGGAACTCTAAGCTGGAACCCTTACAAAGTCAAAATTTTGACAATTTATACCACTAGCTACCTTGGAAACCCAAAATAGGCTACAACAAGCTATAGATAGCTAGGGCTAAAGCTTCACCCACCTACAAATACACCTCGAGCCAAGATTGTATTCATTCCATTAGGTACAAAACAACCTCAAAAAATGACCACAGAGCCCCTAGACCACACTACAACCACCAAACAAATCCAATCAAGCCACTAAAACATTTAAAACTAGTCCTTCTTGTCGCAAAAACTCTCTGCAAGTTCAAACAGTCACATTCATGGTGCCAAAAGTAAATTGGCGGTCTATATTCAAATCTCGGCCAACTTTATATCAGCACTGTAGACTTCATCCCTTTCCTAGGCATCAGCAAGATTAACTACAACAAAATCTTGGTTACATGTGCTCTTGGTCACATGATCGTAAGGCATCAAACTCACCCTTGTGATCATGTGACTGCAGTCTCCTAGCCCCGGTCAATGGTCACAAACCCTGCTGAAAAGTATTCAGCCATATCACCCTCACAACCCCGCAACTGCGACAATCCACAAACCTTTCCCTCCACATAACCATCACCGCTGCTAACACAAAACATTAGTCACATGATCGCATAGCCAGGAAATGGGCTATGTGAACATGCGACAACCCACCAGCAATCACCACCACTGCCTGCCCACCGACCAATCAAGAACCACCACGTCATGGAGACCGAACAATTGGGCCTCCCTTCAAAACATTGCAACCCTCAGCCCCACTAGTAATCTACCAAGTCACCCCTCTCTGGATCTCCTAGACCCACTAACAAAATGCCACCTCACTACTAGGGACACGTGTCAACCGGTCACATGATCGCATAGCCAGGAAATGGGCTATGTGAACATGCAACAACCCACAGACCTTTACCTCCATCACCACCATGACACATAAAGTTAACACCAAGGGGTTTGTCACATGATCACAAGCCATGGAAATGGCCCTTGCGATCATGCGACAAGGCCATAAGACCACCACATTGTCACTCACCAGCTAATGAAAAGTGAACACCAGCACTACGTGACATCTTGGACCCACCGCACAAAATGCACACCTCTGCAAAAAAAGACAATGGGCCCACCTGACAAGCCTCATCACCACCTCAGACCAACCGAAAGACCCCACATCACCACCTACCACCGAGCCCCAGGGACACATGTCAACCAGTCACATGATCGCATGTCAGAAAACTCTAACATGTGATCATGCGACAGCGAACCCCAAGCTACCACATCACCGCTAGCGGGACTACCAAACTGCATCACCGATGGGCCTCAGCACAAAAGGTAACTGGTCACATGGTCACATGTCAGAAAACTATGACATGCAATCATGCAACAACCAATCATTTCAAAGCCCATTGAAAACCCGAGTCCATAGGACAAGTGGCAATCGATCGCAACTTCGTGAGAAATAAACCTCGTGCAACTTTTCCATGCAAACAAGCGACAACCACAGATTATGTCCAAACTTTAACCACACTGAGAAATGAAAAGAGGTGGGTCCCACCAACCAATCACATCTACATAGTTAGGACTGACAAACAAGGAGTGCTGGCAAGAGGAAAGAAATGTGAGGTTGAAAACATCCAAGGTTTTCAGTGAAGGATCAAAAACATACAGAGTTTTCAACATTGACACAAAGGTAAACAAAGATGTGAAAATATTGAGGGTTTTCATGCAGGCCAAAAAGGTCGAAAACATCATGGATTTTCAAAAACACTGTGGGTTTTCGACACTATGGCAAATTTTGAAATTATTTCTTGTAGACCTTAGAATTTGAATAACTTTCTAGATTTTGCAATTCAGCACGTGCAATTTGGACTGGAGCAAGGTGACACATTGAAGAGCATGGGGCTAAGAGCTCAAACCATGAAACATTATGGATTTACTTCACATACCAAAACTATGATTATAGTAGGGTGGGACAACATTACAAAACTTGCAAGGAATAGGCCATTTTCAAAGGATTTTTGCTGTGACTGGAAAATGGACTAACAAACTTGAAGGTTTCTTTGAGTTGGAAGAAATTGAAGATCCTCTCCAGGTGAGGTTAGCATGGACAAAGTTGAAAGGACATGCTGCTCTTTGGTGGAAAGAATTACAAAGAGACCGAGAGGATGAAGGTGAAATGAAGATCAATCGATTGAGGTTGATGGTGACGAAATTGAAAGCTAAGTTCATACCTGCTGACTATGAGCTTGATTTGTTTAAGAAGTTGCAAAATTTGAAATAGAAGGATTTGTCTATTGAAGATTATACTGAGGAATTCCACAAACTTACTATTTGGTCTAGACACTGAGAGATTGGTAAGGAAAAGGTGGCTCGATATGTGAATAGTCTAAGATTCAATATTCAGGATGAGCTTGGTATGCTAAGATTGATTCTACAGAAGATTCTTATCAGTATGATTTGAGGGCAGAAGTGAAGTTGAAAAGGAAACAACCTGATAACTCATGTAGGAAAGAGAAAGTTGATCACTCAGTAAAGGAGAAACCGACTGATGCAGAAGATGAACAAAAACTTGTGGAACCTAAGAAGAAGATAGGTAGAGTTATCTTTAAAGGTACTTGCTATAACTGTGGAGAGGAAGGACACCATTCTTTTGAGTATACGCAGAAGAAGGTTGATCAACGAACTACTGTGATAAATGAGAACATTTAGAGTGAACCTGAATCAGAGAACTTTCTACTTCAGTGAACATTTCTTGGTACAAAGGATGAACCTTGTTAGAGGAGTAACTTTTTTAGGACCTGATGCAAGTCTGGAGGTAAACTCTATGGTGTTATTGTTGATAGTGGTAGTATTGATAATCTTGTTGTTAAGGACATGGTTAGGAAACTTGGTTTGAGCAGAATGAAACATCCACGTCCTTATAGGATTGGTTGGTTGCAAAATATTCATGCTTTGGAAGTAAGGGAACAATGCTTCATTGATGTTCAGATTGGCCAGTATAAGGATCTTGTGTTATGTTACATTGTGGATATGGATAGCTATCATATAGTGCTTGATAGACCTTGGCAGTATGATTGTAGAGCTATGTATGATTGTGTGAAGAATGTCTTTACTATTGAGAAGAATGACAGGAAGTTTTCACTGATGCCTTTTTATACAATGCTTGGTAGGAGAAGCCTAAGTATTGGTAGCAGAGTTGAGGTTGTGGATCCAGAGAAAATGAATGATCAGTTTGGAGAACAGACATGTGCATTTTCTAGAAAAGACTTGAAGAGATAGAGGAAATAGAAGTGGAAGAAGTTGCAAGCAGAAAAGGTGGAGGACTTGTATGTGAAGAACTAGTTTGGGGTTCATGTGTTGAATCCTGGAGGATGTTCTTCTCACATATGAACATCTTTTGGAACTTGGGGTGTTTGATATAGGGGCATCCAAGGTTGAAGCAGAGGCATTCTATGTGCTCAGTGAAACTACATAAGTGTTTGTGTTTTGGTTGGTTTTTACTCAGTTGCAGCCTTGACCGACAACCTCAGTCATTGAAGGAACCTTGGTCATTGAAGGAACTCAGTAGTCTTTGGCACTCGGTGAATAGGTTACTCAGTCATGCCTGCAGTGCTCAGTCGGCACTAGTGCTCGATGATGCTTGGTTGGCTCAGTTATTTCACTATCGCTCGGTAGATTTGACTTGTCAAATGGAGTTCTGTGTGATTTGTTGGGTAGACTTAGTGCATTTATTATTTGTATCTTTTGTTGGATTCTCCTAAGTGGATCTGGAGGTCGACATGTTGTATTAAATGTTTGTATACATTTTGTAAGCTGACTTGTATGACATTTAATATTTGTTAGGAAGGGTTTGGGGTTTCATCTTGCCAACTTGTGGCTGATGATTAGTATTTAAGGGGAGCTTAGGTAGATGTTTTGGGGACAGTTCTTGGTAGCGAAGGGCATCATCTTAGAGATGTGCTACTAAAGGTGGATTTGGTGAAGTTGTGGAAAAAAATTTTCCATGAACTTGCAGATCTGATTCCTATAAGATAGTTTGTAATAGCAGAGCTAGTGGTTGCATACTTGGGAAAGAGGAGATTTATTGGAGGCTTGTGAGCTCAAGTTTAGATCTACCTTAGGGTTTCCATCAGCTTCTGATTATCTTCAAAGCTGGACTAGCTAGAGTTTGTATTGGATTTGTTGTAGATCTTGCAGAATTGTTTACTGATTGTAGTTGGCCCTAACTTGGAAGGCCTTATAGCTGGCATGTTAATGGAAATCAGAGTTAAATAGTTGATTGTGTGGTGTTGTGAGTATTCTATTGTGTTTTTCTAATTAGTTGCAAGGTTTGGACTATCCTTAATTGGATCCACCATCCCTTGACTTATGTCAGATTAGTGAATCTTTTTGGGTATCATCCCCACCAGGGTTTTCCCTTGGCTAGGGTTTCCTCGAGAATAAATAATGTGTTATGAGTTCATTTTCTTTATTGTTATGCATGCTCTTTAATTTACTATGTTATGAATGTATTAAGATAATCTATTATATCCATAATTGGGAAAAAGTAAAAGTTTGTAGAATACTGATTCACCCCCCTCTCAGTATTCCCTATTTCTAACAATTGGTTTCAGAACCTAGTTACTCAGAAAAGAATCAATCAAAGAAAGCCTAGCAGCTTGAGTAAGATCTCTATGGATATGGATCAGCTATAGAAGAATCTTGAAAAATCTCTTAAACAAATTGATATACTTACTGAAGAAAGAGATACTCTGAAAGGTAAATATGATGATTCAAAGAACCTCATTGAGAAATTGAAGAAGAAGCTTGAAGAACTAAAATCAAAAAATGAATCTACAATTCAAATTGAAGATTGTGATGATAACCTTGAAAAAGAAAATGAGATCCTTAAACATGAATTGAAGATAGCAAAACTAAAGTTGAGTTTGAAAGATGGAAATAGCAAGAATGAAGAAAATATGAAATCAGAGAATGAAAATCTAAAATCTGAGAATGAAGATCTAAAATCTAAACTTTGTAAAGTGACATTTGAACTTGAGAAAACCAAATTGTAATATTCTAAACTTGAAAAGTACAATACTATTGTTAAAGGTGAATTGACTTAGTCTAAGAAACAACTTGAGAGACTATATTCTACTAGTGAGAAGATTGATGAAAAAATGTCTTATCAAAAGCCATTCTATGATAAAACTATCTTAGATTTAATTCATCTAAAGTGAGTGAAGAAAGAAAGGAACCAAATCTGAAAGTTTCTAAAAATATAAATGAAAAGAAATCTGATAAAATTGACAAATCTAAAGATATGCCTAAAGAAGAAGAACCACCTAAACCAGAAGAATCATCTAAAGGCATGCAAAGAGAATTTAAAGGTAGACATTTTGCATGTAATACTTTTGGTCATATGAAGAAAGATTGTACAAGTAAGCAATTCAAACCTCTTAATGGTTATAGTTATAATTGTCATGGTTTTGGACATAGAGCTATTGAATGTAAGAAACCTAAGTTTAATGATAAGAATAATAGTAGTAGAATGTTTAGAGATACTAACATTGTAGATAAGAGACCTACTGAAGATATGAACAGAAGAAATGGAATAGTATGTTATAGATTCAACAAGGTTGGACACATTGCTAGGAATTGCAGGTCACAAATCAGTAAGACATGACTAAGATATGGAAACAATCAAGTAGTTTGTCAGATATGCAATAAATTTGGTCATATAGCAAGGTTTTGCAAGATGAACATTAGGGTTTCTCATCCTAGTCCTAATCCTAGAAGTCATGCAAGGAGAAATGAGAATGAAAGCAACAGTCAAGGAGGTTGTTGTAGTAATTCAAAAGAAGTAAAGTTTGTCAAAGCCATAGATCAAGGAGACACATTCAGTACTGAAGGTAACCAGAAAGGTGAAGTATCTAATGGTAAGAGTGAATCTCTACCTAATTCATCTCAAAGTACTTAATTCATGAAAAATACAGTAGAATAGGAACCTAAGATAGTGTAGAAGTTAGTATAGGATGAATTGAGCCTTGCGTAGTTAATGCAAGGTAGTATATGATGTATTGATGCTATGGTTAAGAGCACATAAGATAATATGATGTTATGTGAGTTTGCAAGAAGTTTTAAGTTTTGCAGGTAAGCAGGAATAACTTTTTGGAAAGAAGGGGCAAAAGAATTGAATGCGATGTCAGAATCTAATGAGATTGAAAGGTTAAAAGGTTATAATAGGCATTGTTTGATCATTAAAGTGAATACAAGTGTAAAGGAGATCAAAGGAGCAGTGATTGGAAGTATTTTGCAAGGATTTGGTGAAAGAATTTTGTGTCGGATCTACGCAAGCCCTAAATTGCAGAATTGAGGTATTTTACTAAGAAGATCTATAAATCAGTTAGAGAATTTGCAGAAGATATGCATGTTTTGTTGATTCACAATGTAAGAGATAAGAAAAGACCTAAGATCAAAAGGGAACCAGTAGAACCCTTGGAAGAAAACCCTAAATTGGCTTTATCATCTATACAAACAAAGTTCTACATTTAGAGAATGTTAAAAGCTATTTGGAATGTAAACTTGAAACCCTTAGTGATAGTGACTTCACTAAAGAGTATGAGAAGCTTTACAATTAGGATATGTCATTGAAAATAGGATTTGAACACTTGAAGGATAATAAAATCATAAAGTACTCTTTACAGTATGAATTTGATGATGAAGAATGTACTAAGATAATTCTAAGCAGAATTCATAATGGAAAGTTTTGGTTAGATGACAGAGTGATAGACATCACAACATACCTAATTCATGAAGTAACTAGTTTGTCTAAGTCTAGAGTCATACCCTTTAATGAAAAGAATGTGAATAAAACTGTATTAGATAACACTAAATCATCTTACAATGGTAGAGGTATAGTGATTAGCAAGATACAACAAGATGATGTCAGATATTTGTGCAAGATCCTTACAACTAAATTTTGTGCTAATTCAAGACAAGATGACATGGCAGCTGGAATGATTCATGCAACTTATTTAATGTGTTAAGAAAGTACAAGTAGACATGTGTGAAATTTTGAGAATACAACTATTTAAGAACTTGGAGAAGATAAAGAAGACTAAGAACTCCCAGTTTAGATTCTCATCATTGATCACTTATATGTTTTTCCATTTGTTAAGAAGATTCCCTTAGACTATTAGTGAAAATTGGAATGATGGCATGACTACAATGGATGAGACATGTTATAGACAAGGTCAATGAAAGTGCAGTATTGGTAATAAAGACATTTCAGAACTTGATGAAGAACAGATCAAGGATCCCTCAGTCAATTGTTGAAAAGTATAAGAATGAGATATGTTTTATGGTTGACACTGACTTTACATACATTGAAGCAGTTGAACCTAGAGTTGAGTTCATAGACCCTCTTGGCTATGAAATTTATGAAACTGAAGGAGAAGAATATGTGAGCAGATTGCTTAAGAGAAAATTGGATATTTACAGCAATATCCAATTTCAACTTCGCAAAGTCTATCCAAGAAGAAAAATAGTTAAAGAAGAGAGTAGAAAGTACAATTAAGAAGATTCTAAAGGACTCAAGAATGATAAATCAACAAGAGTTTATGATTGCTAAGAAGACAAAAACAACCATTAGAGACATTAGACAAAAATAATTTTTGTTTGTTCCACCTATATCAACAGTTGAAAGTATAAATTTGTAGCATAAGGTGAAAGTAGAGCAAGAAATTAGAAAATCTACTAGATCATCTTCAACTCCACCTGGTAAAAGAATGAAAGAGATGGCCAGTGGACTAGGAAAAAGGTAGAAAAAAATCGTTCCACTAGTACAAAGGAAGATAGTAGAGATAAAAGATGATGAAGGCACACAAATGAAAAAGAAGACATGGAAACCAAGAATTGAGAAGGTAAATGAACAGATCATTAATGATGGAGATTTCACTAAGATGAACAAGTACTATGATCTTTACAACTATTCAAAAAGATTGAATTTAGAGAATGCAGTTGTGAGACACATGATCCTATTAGATAAGATGTTTGACACAATTCAAAGTAAGATACCTGACAACTTATTTGAGAAGCTAGTTAATAGGAAAAAGAGAGCAACAAAAGAAGACAATAAAATTAGAGAAAATCTTGTAAGGAAACTATGTAATATAAGAGATGAAACTCATTTTAATGAAATTATGAAATAACTTGGAACCCATCTGAGAACCAACAAAAGAACCATTCAGATAATGGGAGGAAACTATGAAGAGATAAAAAAAGAAATAGAGAAAGCAATAGTGAAAGTAATGACAGAAAGAGTAGTAGTAGAACATGCAGTGGAAGCTGAGTAGCAGAGGATTCCCTCTCCACCATCAATCAACATGGAACATCAGTCAATACATGTGGAAGGAACTAATATCACTTTGGACAGTGATGATAATCCTTTTAAAAATCTTGAAAGCATTGTTGATAATTTGACTTTTGAAGAGTAGGACAGAGCTAGTGAAGAAGGAAAGAAAGAAACAAGGAAAGAGGAAGAAAATCAAACATAGAATCTAGAAAGTGCAAAAATTCAAGGACAAGGAGAAGTCCCTAGCAAAGAGGAAATTGGTACTACACCTGATATTGCAAAGAAATCATAGATTGGATCAATATTTGAAAGTTTGGGAAGGAGGTTGATGATGATGATCAGATGGAATTGATCACATCCCTGAACAAAATAATTGGAAAGAACAAGAAGGTTAAAAGCCTTGAAGGATCTTTACTAGAAATTACAAAGAAGTTACAAAGTGATGTGACTAACCAGATAATAAAGGCAAATCCACTGGAAAGAGCTAAGAAAGTTATGAATGCATTTGATAATGAGTTTAAAATTTATCAGACATAGCTAAAGTGAAGGTTCAGATAGCCTATGAGGCCAAGATATTTCATGATAGAAGTCAGAATATCAGAAATGATATCAACAATCTAGATGTTTTTATAAAAGACTTGAGAATAATTTTGGATAGTGCTAAAACTTTGTACATTTAGTGTACAAAATTTGAAAACCATGTATCTAAATTAGTTCAAAATATTAAGGCTAAAGAAGAAGAAATTCAGATAGAGATAAATCTTTTAGCCAGTCCTAATGTGAAGATACTGGATATTGAGAAAAGAATCAATAAAATAAATGATGAAATAAGGATTCTCAATGATGAAAAGGATAGGAAATTGAGAAGATTCACTCTTCTAAGAGAGCACATTTCAATAAAGATAAGTATTATTGAAGGACAGTTGGAGGAATGTCTTACATCAAAGACATCTTTTTAGAAGTTTAGTTTTGCAAAGCTTCAAGCATGTGAGATCGCATCTTATGGATTATGTGCACTACTTAGTGTTGTAGATTCCATTAAGAAGGCATGGGAAAAGGAGTTAGAGAGCATCAAATTAAATTTTGCAGATTGTGTTGCAAGCCTACCAGCTCTACAATTTTGAATCAAGGTATACATTTTTTTATCACAGTTTTTGGCACCATTTTTTTTGTCATTGTTGTCATAGGGGGAGAGATATATAGAAAAAAAATTATATATGAAGTATATTCCTAGGGGGAGTATAGTATATATATATATATATATATATATATATATATATATATATATATATATATATATATATATATATATATATATATATATATATATATATATATATATATATATATATATATATATATATATATATATATATATATATATATATATATATATATATATGGAGTTATAAGGATAGTGAAGATATAAAATTTTGATATGGCCACAATTTTGAGTTTTGAAGTTTTGGACTTAGCCAATTTTCTCATATGTTGCCACCAATGGAAAAGGAGGAGATTGTTGGCAATTTCACTAAGTTAGATATCTAGATGTTGTCATTATGGAAACATATGATCTACATAAAGATTGCATATGATAGAGAGAAAGTATGATAGAGCACAGAACAAAATTGTCTAAGTATAAAGCAGTATTTTCCCAGTGTACACAAAGACATTTTTGATTGGCGATGTCGACTGGGGTAAGTTCAATGCTTGCACACTTAAAAATAGATACTATGATGACTATTGAAGACTCACCTAAGAGTGAAAGTTTGTATGACATGTAAAGAAGAAATTCTAGTAGTTTTACTAGAGACAGTGTTAAGCCAACAGGACAAAATATGAAGAAAGAATTGGTAAAAAGTTAAGGGATTATTTTGTTTATCAAAATAATGTCTTAATAATATAAAGGGATGACATCCTATATGTTAACCCTTGAGTAAATATGTATTTTTTATTAAGCTTGTGTGAAGCTGACTGTAAGTTTTATTGGTCCTAATAACTTGTATAAATGTAAGAGTTATGTAATGAAGAAATGAAGCGATGTAAGAAGAAAAAGTATATAGCGAAAGATATTGATGCAAAGTTGTAAAAGAAAAGAAAGAAGTATAAGGTTATGTACCTTGCCCTATTTTGTAATCAGTAATCATTGTATATTACTTGTTTGGGTAGTGGGCTCATCTTGTAATCATATTTTGTACTACCAACTCTTAGCTGGGTTGAGGCTTCTAACAAGGCCTATAGTTCCTTAATCAAGATTGAGACACTATATGCATGCAACAGGCTCCTAACAGGGTCAACATCCTTAACATGATACTTTTGATTAGTGAATCTTTGTGGGTATCATCCCCACTAGGGTTTTCCCTTGGCTAGGGTTTCCTCAAGAACAAATAATGTGTTATGAGGTCATTTGCTTTACTATTATGCATGTTCTTTAGTTTACTATGTTATGCATGTATTAAGATAATTTTTTATATCCATAATTGGGCAAAAGTAAAAGTTTGCAGAATACTGATTCACCCCCCCCTCTCAGTATTCCCTATTTCTAACATCTTTGTCTTGAAGATGATATCTTTGTTCAATAACTCCTCTTGAATATAGATGTCTAGTAACCAAGATCTCTTCTTGTCTAGGGTATCTTCCCACTTGTGGATATCCTTTCACAATTATATATCCCTTTCCTAACAATAGTTTTCATTTTTTTCTAAGCGTATAAGCATACATTTTTATTTTAAGGATATATCCTTGTTGTTGGAAGTAGATATCCTTTTTCTATCTTCCTTATTATGCCATCATATTCCTATGTCACCATTATAAGGAGGGATGCATATATACAACCTCTTTTTTATATTATGGAGTTTTTTTATTGATCCCTAAGGAGACAATGGTTTCCCTAAAAATGAATACTTTTGGATCTCTAAGAAGAAAATTCTTTTCTTAGGACTAATCCCATTTATTGATCCCAGAGAAGATAATGCTTTCCTTAGGCTTGATTATTTTTTTATCCCTAAGTAGACAATGCTTTTCTTGGGACTGATCTCCTTTTATTGATCCCTAAGGAGAAAATGATTTCTTGAAGATTGATCATCCTTTTTGGATCCCTATGGATACAATGCTTTCCATATGATTGATCGCATAAGTCACCCCCGAATGCAAAATGTTATAAGTTACCCGTGTGTGCAAATTTTTTAATGTAGAAATGAATAGCATAATGAAAATTGCTAGATCATCAATTATCCCTCCCTCTTTCTTTGGGATAAGTGGAACTATCATAAGAAAACTTTCTAGCCTTTACTCCTCCTCCTCTTCTTCCATGAATCACCTATTAGAATAAATAAGAGGGGGGTGAATCAGTTAAATTAGTTATCCCCCAGTCCCATACCCAAAGATGTATCTTATAAAACAATTTCAACAAATTATGTAGCTTGGTAACATAAAATATCAATCTGTCTGCCCACTTTGTCGATTACGAGTAATTGTAGACACGAAAAATTGGCAAAAGGCTTAAATCAATCAAAAGGTGCAACAAATCATCAAAATAGCATGAAAAATCAATAAATGGAACAAAGGCAATTCAAATAAAAGGAAAATTCAATTAAATGATTAAATGATTAAATAAAGTTTGAAAAGGAGAAAAACACTAAGAAATTGATTAAATTCAATTAATGACATAGTTGTTGAAATGAAAAATCAAAATGAACCTCTTACCCTTCATGGCTAAATTTAATTACTTTAATTAATTAATAAATATGAATTTCCCTCAACAAAGCAAAAAAGGAGACAAAATGGACACAAATCACTCACTTTTGTTGAAATGGTCCAGCCTTTTGAAACCATTTAAATGTTTGTCCCCCCATTTAGGGACAAAGCAAAGCCAATTGACCTTACCCAAGCATAACCATGGTTATCTCACTCTACCCCCTACCCTTGGGAAAATCTTATAAATAGAAGGCATTTTGAGGCATTATTCATCCACTCCATATCTTTGAATTGCAGCAAAGCTCTTGCAATTTGCATCCACATCACTCACTTAGCAATTTTCATTGATAATTAGCTTCAATTGTTGATCATTTTGTAGATTTTCTTATCAAATAGAGCTAGAATTTGATAATTAGATCTAGTTTTCATATCATTCTTAGTTCAATTCTCATAATTAGAGTGTCACTAGTGAGGATTTACAGCTGAGAGCCTCATTTACCACTTCAATTTAGAGAACCATGAGATATTTAGATTAATTTGTGGATTATTTAGATTAGTTTGCTTTGAATAGTGTAAATTCTCTTTAAATCTTGTTATTTCATGAAGGTGTAAATCACTCACACACAAATGGCACCCACCGTGGGGCCCTAGGCCTCAAATTCATCATTATTTCTAAGTTATTTGCAAAATTTAGGCTAGAATTGCATGAATTTGCTTACTGTTTGTAGGTTACAGAAAAGAAATCATGCTTGCCGGTAAAGAAGTCATGCCTAAAGCAAAGAGATGTCACGCACGGAAATTAAAATATCACCTGAAGTCTAAACGCTTACGCTTTTCAGCCTACAGAATCACGCTTCTAGTGAAAGAAATTATGCCTGCAGAAATCAAACTCTCGCATCACGGACAAGCAGTTGATGCCTTTGGTCATTTAAATGTCACGTGGACAGAATTAAAAGCCACAGCTGAGGAATCATTTTATGCCTGGTGTAAAGGGAGTATTCTGCCTTATTCATTTAATTTCTCGCTTTATTGATTTTAAATGTCGCCTTTGATTAATAAAATGTCACTTTTCTAGTATTAGTTTGTCGCTTATAATAAAGATTTCACGCGTTGCTATAATTTGATATCGCACTTGATTATTTTAATCTCGCTTGAGCCCCTTATGGTGATGCTCGCGGTTAAAGTAATTACGTCTTTATTAAATTAGATCTCGCGTTCAGCATAGACAATGTCGCCTGATTGAGCATTTATATTTTATCAGAATAATTACTATTGTCACGTCTAGTGAAGATTTCACGCTTAGCTAAAATTTGATATCGCACTTGGTTATTTTAATCTCACTTGAACCCCTTTTGGTGACGCTCATGGTTAAATTAGTCACGTCTTTATTAAATTTTATCTCACCTATAGTCTAGATAATGTCACGTGGCTGTATGTTCTCTATTTTGTCAAAAATATTAAAATGATGACTGTATTCTAACTTCACGATCATTTTTTTGTCTCAGGAGCATGGTCTGTCATAAGAAGGTGCAAAAACCAGAGAGAAGGCATAATTTAGAGGAGAAATTGATCTCTAAGAGGATAAGGAAAGAAAACTGGGTACACTCTACTTTTGTTCTCAACAATGATTTAGAAAAGGAGGTAGAATTATATGCTAAATACATTGCTGTTGTAGATGCTTACAAACAAAAATTTGTCTCATTAAATTGGGAGTTTAGTCCTTAAGTTTGTAAGAATTTTGCAAGTATTTTGGTAAAAAGAATCAAAAGCATAATCAACTATATCATTTTAAGCTTTTTATTTTAGTTTCCCCTCACTTTGTTTGTATTGTGCTGACTAACTTGTTGGTGGAGGGAACGTTTTGCTAAGGTAAGGGAAGGATTTGGAGAGAAAACAAGAAATCTACTACTTAAAAATGCACCTAGCCTGTTGCTAGCATCGTTTGAGGTATTTCTCTCATCAAGCATGCACATTCCCTTAGCTTGTGGCATTTCAAAGTTCAAAACATAGTTTAATCATAAAGGGAAAAAAATAAACACTTCAATTCTAAGAACCCCTTTGTCACGGGGTTGAAAAAGAACCAAATTGATTGTGAGTGTTTGGGATAAGGGAAAAGCAATAGGGATATGCTCTTCACTCTTTGAGTGAATCAAATTCCCAAACTTGCTCTACCAAATCCACTTTTCATTCTTTCAAATGAACATGTTTAAAACTTAGTGGGCTCACCTCCTGAGATTGCCTTAAAAGAGCCGGTGAGAGGGACAGCCCAAAGTGGGATACACTTGCTTTTGCCATGAGAATCCAACCCACTATAAAATGAAATGCGGGTATCCTTAATAGGGTGCACGATAAAAAGGATTTTAGCTCTTTCAAACTTCCTCTAGTAGTCTTAACAGATTGCGCAAAATCGTGCTTCGATGCATGTGGGAAGCCCCTTAACATACTTGGGGGATGAAAAGATAAGATCTATTTTGAATAGAAAACTTACTACATAATGGTAAAATAGCAAAACTACCTATTAGAGCCATGTTTACGAACCAATTATGTGCTAGGTAGATTGTGTGGAAGCTATTCTTGTGTTTTAACCTGTGAAAACATTCAAAAATACACACATTAGAGCATTCTAGGGATATGGTACCCAATTGATGTGTGTGTTGAGATTGTTTTTCTATTTTCAAACAAGATATTCCAAAGTTATTGATCAAAACATCATCAAAATTTTAAACCATTTAAAATTGATCAAAATCCTTTACCTTATTCAAAAAACCAGCTTATCAAGAGAAGAAAGTCAACATACCCTTAAAGTTTGTTCATGCTTGTTATTACAAGATCACTCTCTATAAGGAAAGCATTACAAATAGATGGGACCTACAACAGAGAAGAGCTCCCATTTCTGAAGAACACTTTCATTACTTCACGAGTGATTGAAAAACCTGTTAGGGCAAAGGACATTAACAAGATGTTTAGCAGTACCCTAGGAAATACCGATCCCAACAACCAAGGGAACAACATGAATGGGGGTATGGATCCTAACAACAATCAAGGGAACAACATGAATGGGGGTATGGATCCTAACAACAATCAAGGAAATTCTAATAATGGAGGAAGAGATCCTAATTCCCAAGAGGCAAATTCACAAGGCAACAACTTATTTCCTCCTCATAATACAAACCTACCCCCAACTACGGAAGAAGCCATGGTTGAAAGAGCATTAGAGGCAAGACAATGCCCTTATTTCATAGAACTAATGAAAAAGACCATGCTTATGGATAAAGAAAAACACTTCATGGACTTGATACAAACAGGGGTAAAGCTACCTAAAGATTTTGACATAGAACAATTAAAGCCCAAGGAAATAGAAGACCCTATGGAAGCAATAAGGGAACAATTCACAACATTACAAATGGAAATCGACAGTTTGAAACAAAACAGGGCTCCTAAGCCTTTCTCTATTGAAACATTATGTCCTTTTCCATTTGATAAGAGTTTGGTCATGGTGCCCTTTCCCATTAATGTAACATTTCCTAAATATGAGAGGTATGAAGGAACATCTGACCCACATGATCATCTTTGGGGGTTTTGTGCATTGAGTCTTGAATTCATGCATGAATCAACCTATTTAATGAGACTATTCCCAAGAAGCTTGGGAGGAACGGCCATGGATTGGTTTTCAAAACTACCATCCGGCATAAAATCCTTTGAAGAATTAGCTTCTAAATTCATGACTCATTACTCTTATAACATCAAACATGAGGTCACAATGATAACATTATGTAACATGAAGCAATAAGATGGAGAAGCCTTCCTCACATTCTTGCAAAGATGGAGGACTGCATTTGCTAGATATCCAAGAAGTGTACCGGAAAAAGAAAAAATGGATATCTTTATTAACGATTTAAGAAGCGAATTGAATTATAGACTAAGGATGAAATGTCCTAAAACCTTCCAAGATTTGATTGACAATGGAATTACAACGGAAGAAGTGTTGATTAAGAGTGGAGAGTTGAAATTGTACAAGGAAAATAAGAATAACTCTAACTCCAACAACAACAATACCAACAATAACAACAATCAAAATAAAAGTTGGTACAACAACAATAGCTGTTATGCTGCAAAGAATAACAACAAAGGAATTGTTAATGATGGTGTGGTGGAATCCAGCAACTTGAAGGTGATTCCATTTGCCCTTACAAAGACACCAAATCAAGTGAATAATACTAATCAAGCATATAATGCACCTTCCAACAACAACAACAACAATGCCAACAAGAATAATCAAGGAAACAAGGATCAAAACAGCAAGTATGATAAGTATTTGAAGCCCACTCCTACAAGACACTTTACACCCTTGGGAGAATCACTTGAAACTACATTAAAGGCTCTCATGGCTAACAATGTTATTACATTACCCGCTATTAAGCCTTATGAACCAGACCACAAGCCGGGCTAGTGGGATGCTAAGCATCATTGTGAATATCATAGGATTCGGGGGCACACTACAAATGAATGTCTACAATTAAAGAATGTGGTGCAAGACTTGATATATAATAACATAATCACTGTTGATGGACCCCAAAATAATGAAGATCATACGGCCTTCAAACAACCTTTTTACAAACATGATAAAGGTGAGTCATCAAATGGCAAGAAACAAAGTGCCAATAATCTCAACTTTGCACCATCATATGATCATATTGTTAATGCTATAATCATTAATGAACAGCCTCAAAAGGAAGCAACAAATGTCATTACAAGAGGGAAGAATTCTAGAATGACTTTACAAGAGATAGTCCCTCAAAACACCAATATCCCACAATCCAACATTGTGGTCAAACAACCTCCTACAGTAGCAAGGCCTTATAGTTTGGTGGACCAATTGCAACGTACTCCAGCACAAATCTCAATCTTAGAGTTATTAAAGTTGTCACCGAATCATAAAGAGATTTTGGAAAAAGCTTTGGAAGAGACACATGTTTCTACTACCTTAGGGGAAGAAAAGTTTCAAAATATGGTAGGACATCTTGTGGCTCCTCATTGTCTTTCATTTTCTGATCAAGACGACATGTCTATAACTCATCCTCAAAATTTTCCATTACATATAGAGGTTTTGATCGAAAGGCATAGAGTAAAAAGAGCCCTTATTGATGGAGGGGCTGGTCTTAACATATGCACATTGAGTCTTGTAAAATCCTTCGGTCTATCCAAGTCTTGCATTGACCCTACAAAGAAAATCACCATAAAACCTTATGACGAAGCTGAAAGAGCTTCTAAAGGCATGATTGTGTTGCCCTTCCAAGTGGGACCAGTCAAGAAGGAAACCAAGTGTCAAGTGTTGGACATGAAATTAACCTATAACATCTTATTGGGAAGACCATGGATTCATGAGATGCAAGCTATCCCATCCACATACCACCAATGCATCAAGTTCCCATACATGGGTGAAGAAATCACAGTTGGAGGAGACTCAAATCCATTCAAATATTGTAATGCACTCAAATCCTTGCATGAATTATACATTCCACATAATCATGAAGGAGTTGTTCCAAGAATCACCAATGAAGATGCACAAAATCCTCTTCAAGCTAGCTCAACTACATCAACTAAGGGCAAGGAAAAAGTGAGCTACGAGGGTCCAAATGTAATGGAAAGTCCATATGTAGCACCTAAATTAGAGACAGTAATCTACAAACCTACTAAAGAGGAAAAAGAACAAGCTAAAGAAGATCATTACCAATACATGAGTGAGATGATGAACAAATTTGACAAACAATGCAAGATTAGTTCAAAAGGAGTAGGAGAATATTCAGTTTCTCTATTTGACATGCCCATGTCTCCCAAATCACATGGAAAACTATCAAAAGAACATCTTCCACATAAGTATAATTCTTATTTTTTGAGGGAAGATAGCAAAGCAACATGGGATAAGGAAGAAGATGATGTTCTTCAATGGCTTTATCATGATGAGGATGGTACCTTAGACACTCCCATGGAAAGAATTCAGCATGTCAATATACAAACCGAACAATATGGGAAAGGATTTGATATTATGCAAAAGATGGGATACAAAGGAAAAGGACCCCTAGGACAAAGAAATAGAGGATTATTAGAACCTATTGAACCTATTTGGAGGGAAAGTCATGAAAAATCCGGAGTAGGTTTTCAATACAAGGGAGAAAGTTCAAGTCCAATGCATGATTTTCATCCTCAAATAAATGCATTAGAATCTGAAGGAGATAGTGATGACTCTCAGGATTATGAATGGGATACTTTATCAGATGAGTCATGTCAAGATAAAGAAGTCATTTCTATACATACTTATGCAAAAATTCCAAAACAAGATGCTCCAATTAATGAAGAATCTCCTATTCAAAGGCCTAATATAGAACAAGCATCTAGTAGTGGAGCATGGATAGAAACATTTTGGACACCTTTAGAGGAGGGAAATTCAAACGTTAGTGTTAACCCACTTGTGGCTTTTCCCACATTGTTTCCCGTAGAGGTTGATGAGGATTCAAGCGAAGGGGACTTTGACCCTGCTTCCATGGATCATCTTGAGGAAGCGCACATCATAGATCTAAATGATACAATGTATGAACCCTCAAACGAAGTCATGTCCATAAATCCTATTGATGATACCTTACCCAATAACTCCTTAATTTTGATGCACTCAGACCTCATTGATTGGGATCAAACCAAACCACATGACTTACTTTACTTCCCAAATGACCAAGCAACAAACCAATACCTCAATGCAGTTGAACCCTCTTTCACCAACGAACTCAATACGGACATAATGAAAACAACAAGGGTCCAATCTCTTAGTCAAAAAAAGCAAAAAATGAAAAAAAATAAAAAAATGAGAAGTTCTATTGGTGAAAACCCAACTGTGGCACCATTAGAAGAGAGATTGGATACTTTTCTTGAACATGAAGAAGAACGGTCATCTATTCTTATAGAACCAACAGAAAAAGTTAACATTGGTACAGAACTAGAGCCAAAGGTCGTACACTTGGCTACATCACTTACATCTCTTGAAAGAGAAGATTTTATCAGATTCTTCCAAGAACAAAAAGTAAATTTTGCATGGTCATATGCCGATATGCCTGGACTGGATCCTGATTTCATAATGCATCATCTGAATGTTAGACCCGGAGTTAAACCTGTGAAGCAAAAACTAAGGAAAATGCACCCACATGTGGCTCTCCTAGTCAAGGCAGAATTGGAAAAATTGTTAAAGGTGGGGTTCATAAGAACAATAGCATATGTTGACTAGATCTCTAACATTGTGCCAGTTACTAAGCATGATAAATCTATCCGTGTGTGTACGGATTTCAAAGATTTAAACCTTGCATGTCCCAAAGATGACTTCCCATTGCCAAGCATTGATACTATAGTGGATCTGACAGCAGGTCACGCAATGTACTCATTAATGGATGGATTTAGTGGCTACAACCAAATAAAGATTGCTCTTGAAGACCAAGAAAAGATAGCATTTACTTGCCCTTGGGGTACTTTTTATTGGAATGTCATGCCCTTCGGTTTAAAAAATGCTGGAGCTACATATCAAAGGGCCATGACAACTATTTTCCACGACATGATGCACACTTTCTTAGAAGATTATGTGGACGACATTCTAGAAAAGTCCCACAATAGAGAAGAGCATTTACAAATCCTAAGAAAAATATTCATTCGGTTAGAACAATTCAAAGTTAGATTAAACCCAAAGAAGTGTGCATTTGGTGTCCAATCCGACAAGTTATTGGGTTATATAGTGTCAGCAAAAGGCATTGAAGTTGATCCTGAAAAAGTACAAGCCATTCTAGAAATGGAGATTCCAAGAAATATTAGCCAAATGAGGTCACTACAAGGAAAGATTCAATCAATAAGGAGATTTATCTCTCAATTAGCAGAAAAGTGTCACTCCTTCACCAGATTGCTACACAAGGACACTATATTTATGTGGGATGAAGAATGTGATAAGGCCTTTGCTATTTTGAAGACTTATTTGATAAACCCACCTATTCTTATGTCACCTATCAAGGGTAAAGAACTGTTGTTATACATATCAGCCACAGAAAGGTCTCTAGGCATATTGTTGGCACAAGAAGATGAGCAAGGAAAAGAAAGGGCAATCTACTATCTTAGTAGAACCTTAATAAAATATGAATTGAATTATTCATTCATGGAAAGAGCATGTCTAGCAGTGGTTTTTGCATCTCAAAAACTAAGACATTATATGTTGATGCATAAGATCAAATTAATTGCCAAGATTGATCCTCTCAAATACTTGCTAAGTAAAACTGCCTTAACAGGTAGAATAGCAAAATGGGTCATGATCCTAAGTGAATTTGACATTGAATATGTTGATAGAAGAGCAATTAAAGGACAAGTGATAGCAGATCACTTAGCAGATAACCCAATGGAGTCTACACAAACCATGCAAATTGAATTTCCAAATGCAGAAATTGTCAACATAGAAGCAAAGACATGGAAATTATATTTTGATGGATCTTACACACAAGGAGGTTCTGGAGCAGGTATATTATTGGTTACCCCTCAAGGGTACACCATTCCAAAGTCCTATAAACTCTTATTTCTGTGCACCAATAACATAGCGGAATATGAGGCATTAGTCATTGGCATCAAAATGGCTTTGGAATGGAATATTGCAGAATTACAAGTATATGGGGATTCCCAACTCATAATCAATCAGGTTAATAATGAATACAATACCAAAGATATAACATTGATGAAATATAAAACCTTGATTGATGGATGGAAGAAATACTTTGCTTTGATCACATTTGAACAGATTCCAAGAGAAAAGAATAGAGCAGCAGATGCCATGGCTACCTTGGCTTCATTGTTACAAAAACCAGATCAAAATGAGAAGTATGAGTTCTTGATGGAAGAGTTGGTAAAACTAGCATTCAACCTTCCTGACACCCAAATTGTTGCTCTTTTACATGGACATGACTCTCCTTGGTATGGACCCATCTATACTTACCTTAAAGACCAAGTACTCCCCATAGATCAAACTCGTGCCCAAAAATGTAACTTCATACACCAACCCGCCCGTTACCTAATCCTTTCAGACACATTGTATCGTAAGGGTCTTGATGGGACGTTACTTAGATGTCTAGAGGAAGAAGAGTCTAAGTTAGCTTTACGCGAGGTCCACGAAGGCATTTGCAGGTCACACTCAAGCGGTCTTAATCTAGCTAAGAAAATCCTTCATTTAGGGTACTTTTGGACAACATTAGAAAAGGATGCTTGTCAATTTGTGAAGACATGCAGCAAATGTCAATATCATGGTAATATGATACATGCACCGGCTCAAGAATTACACCCATTCATTACACCATGGCCTTTTTATCAATGGGGTTTTGACTTGATTGGAATCATCCATCCTCCATCTTCAAACGGACACAAGTATATCATCACAGCAACAAAATACTTCACCAAATGGGTGGAAGCAGTTCCATTAACAACAGCAACCGGCAAAGAAATTTCAATGTTCATTTTGAACCACATAATTTGCCGCTATGGTATTCCACATGCCATTATCATGGATAATGGGAAACAATTCAAAAATTAGGATATTGATGAACTTTGCATGACATTTCACATTACACATCATTCGTCATCCATTTATTATCCACAAGGCAATGGACAAGCTGAAGCAACGAACAAAAATATCCTCAAAATATTAAAAAGATTAGTTAACAAATCAGGAAGAGATTGGCACGTGCAAATAAATCTCGCACTATGGGCTTACAGAACTAATATCAGAACACCTACAAGAGCCACCCCATTCTCTTTAGTCTATGGAACCGAAGTAGTTCTACCATTAGAAGTTGAAATTCCATCTCTACGGGTTTCATTAAGAGGATTGATCACTGATGAGGATTATAGGATTGCCAGACTACAACAATTGGAATTGTTAGAGGAACATCAGACTCAAGCTTATGAGCATTTAAGAGTTTATCAAAATAGGATTTCACGCAATTACAACAAACACATCAAACCAAGAAATTTTCAAGTAGGAGACTTGGTACTAAGAGAAAATCCCAAAAATCAAGCTGAAAGGGAAAAGAAAGGAAAGTGGGAAGCTAATTAGATAGGCCCATTTGTGATAGTGTCATCCTTTGGAACTGGAACATATAAGTTATCAGATTGTAATGGTGAAGAGTTACAAGAACCCATAAATAGCATTCATTTGAAGAGGTTCTACACCTAAAGCAGATGAAAGAGTATAAAGAGTATCAGATAAGAGAGCATCATAATTATTGAACATAGTTGAAAAGGGATCTTGAAAATACAAAAATATTTGAAAATGGAAAATCCAAAAAACATTGGAAAAGAAGAAAGATCAAAAATAGTGAAAAATTGAGCATGAAGAAATCAAAAACATTTGAAAAACTATCTCTTGGTGAAAACCTAGCAAATAGGCACCAAGGTGATAAAGAAAAATTAAAAAAAAAGGGAAAAATACAACAAAAAAAAATTTTAAAAATGAAAAATAAAAAAAAAATGAAAAAGAAAAAAGTGCCTTGGTGAAAACCTAGCAATAGGCACCTCGGTAGCAAAAAAAAAAAAAAAGAGAGCACCCAAAGGTGAAAACTTGGCAACAAGCACTTTTGGTTCCCTTAAGTCATTTCTTTCCTAGTCACATGTGTACATAATGCATCTCATCATCCCATTTGTCTAAACCCTCATTGCATCCGTCATTTGTACATAGTCATAATAACATTTTGTAGCATCATCCTTTTCATTGCCCAAAGTTGTCAAAACTGATACATCAAACACTTGGGGGCAGCATAAACGGATCGGAAAGTGGGTACCTCAAAAAGGATTCAAATGAGCAACATTCAGTCACAAGCAGAAAGGGATCAACATTTTCAGAAGAGAGATCAGATTTTTGTAAACCTTTGATTGCTATCATTGTTTACTAACCAAGAAGTTGACTACCACAACAAAATCCTTGAGCCTAAATTGACTTATTATTCAGGATTAAAATCAAACATCATTCCATGATCAAAACACTTGGAAATATTCTTTGAAGATCAGAAAACAATGCAAAACACCTAGATAGATTCTTTTGAAAAGTTGGTTAAAAATCTGTTTACTTACATTAATTCAATTTGTATCAAGTCTTTTTAGCTAATCAATGATGTTTCGACTAGATTGGAAATGATGGAGACATGATATTTTTTCTTGACTATGAAGTGAATGTTTGGAGGAAGATTCATTGCCTTATGAGAATTCATCTAAAAACATGGTCATCAAAGAACCATGGAGGATTATCTTATAAAACAATGAGTTAACCTTTGTTTGTTTACACAACCAGATACCTTGGATATTTAGATTCTTCATATCTAAATGACAAAATCCACTTGCAACATAGAATCTGACAAAATTGGTATTCATACTCTCATGATTGTTTGTAATCAGTGATAGTCGTATCGACGAGACCGATGGGAAAGCAAAACAGAGGTTACCATATGAGCAATAAAAAGCGATATTCATATCATCATGTCAGTGGGCAATGGTGATTGTATTGACTTTCTGGTCCCAAGTGCTCAATGATGAAAATATATCCTCAAGGCATTTATTTTCTAAAAGCTAGTGACACTTAGCTGCATTCATAGAAAGGTTAAATGCATTCTCATGTTAGATTAATTGCACATGCATTTTTTCCAAGGGTTTCATTTCGCATCAAAAAGGGGGTACATAACATCATCAACAAGGTCAAATCAGCAAGGACAACATCACCTCAATATCATATTTTCTACAATAAAACATGAGATTATACTTTTTGCATTCATTCCATATCATTAATCATTACATAGATATATTACTGAGGAAAAGAAGGAAATAATCATTTACATGTGCATACATATAGATTGCATACATGGGAAATAACATATCAAAACAAAAAAACATGCATCCATACATGAAGAAAGAAATGCATCCATCTATCTATATCATACATAAGATACGTTGCATCCATAGACACATCCATCCAAAACAAATGCATTCGATAAACACATATAGCAGCATCTAAAGGTAATCTCATATATCATCAAGTAAAAAGCAGGAAAGATCATAAATGTCCTCATATCACGTCTACTCAAAACTTAATGCATCAAGTATAACAATGATATCATAAATCAACTCTATAATCGCCCATCAACAGGGGCATCAATGTCAAACAAGTATCAAAGTACAACTAGAAAGGTGACACCAAGGTCACAAGAATATGGTACAACATCAAGTATCTCAACATCAGTACACAAACTGATCAATAAGAGCACTCATAGCTCAACTCTCATCACCACTGGGAGGAGGTCCTGGAGGAGGCTGTGGAGGAGGCTGTGATGGAGGCTACTGAGGTGGCTGAGGAGGCGTCTGACCAACCATAGCAACAAGGAGAGGAACCAATGGAGCCAAACCTGATACTAACTACTGAATCATTGAAGACATCTGTGATACCTCTGTCCATAATGCTCCCACATCTGCTCGCAGCTGGGTATTACTAGAACTCTCCCCAACCTCATAAGTACTCTGAGGATCACCTGTATCTATAGGAGCTTTTCCTCGATCATGGGAAAAAGCTGCTGGCATCTGTTGTGCACCTATATCCTGACCATCCATGGTAGCCTGCTATAATCCTACTCCCATATCCTATCCTGCAACTGGATCCTACCTAGCAGCTTTCACATGATCCTAACGATCTATCCTCTGTCTCTGTGCTATTGCAGGATGAGAAGGAGGAGGAGGTGGTGCTTGTATCTGTATATCTTTCGCTCATCCTTTGAGTCTAATCATTGCCCTACCTCATGGTCTACCTCTGCATCTCCTCCCACCACTGACATCATCACCATCATCATCTCTCCCAGGCACTGGCTCTGCAGGGTCTGTAAATCAAGGCATAGGATGCTCCATCAACCAAGCTAGATACTCCTGAGTAACCCCAGCATCTCTGATGTGTAACCTCATATCCCAGTCCATATAACCCAGCAGTGATATCTGCTCAATAGCATCATCATATGAAGGCATGTGTCCCCAAGTAGCCCTCTCTGCACTAGAACGAGCATACACTGTAGATCCCTGAGGCATAGGCTGAATCCACCCAAACTGCCATAGTACTCTACCTACCAAGAATCTCTCAAGAACAGAGTCGATCCTACTAATCATCCATTGAGGAGCAAACATATATGGTAACTCCAAGCTATCCTCTCTCCAATCCTTGACCTTGACATATGGTCTCCAATAGACCTCATCCATATCATCAATCTGTCACCGCCAATACTCCAAATGACCCAAGTGATGCTGTGTCACCATCCCAGTATACTGCCATGCAAAAGGATATCCTAAAGGTCGGTCTCGCTCTGATATTGAATGACTAAGTGGTAGGTGCTTCCATATCCAAAGCTGCAAAATATGAATCCCAGTAGATAACGAAGCTGATCTCCTATAAACCACCTCATGAAGATCATGGTAAAGTTGTGCAAGCACACAGGATCCCCAATCAAAGCGTTGAGGTTGATGTAGCAAATCCTCGATAATCCTACCCCAACCTACTGAAAATCCATGACCCTGACGATCAGGTAATAACACACCACCAATGATTGCACCTAATAACGCTGGTAAAATAGGAAATGAAGCAAACTAAGGCCATAAGATGCAATCATCACCAATAGAAGGATCTCCAAATACTTGTCGACAATAAGTCCCATCACAGACTGCATCGTAATATGCTATCTCTCCATGAGTCAGGATCCGCAGCAATCTATATACATCCTCAGGAGTAATGGTCATCTCTCCCTATGGCAGCCAAAAAGTGTTTGTCTCAGAGTACCAACGCTCTGCGACAGTGGTAATCAAACCTCAGTTCATCTGGAACTAAGAAAGCTCTAATACACACAATAAACCATAGTGCCTAATCACTCGCCTCTCAGCGTCAGTCAACTGCTCCCTAAGCTCCATCACCCAATGTGGTACAGTCCGGAGGTACAGAATAGGGACATCCTCCTGTTTAATCAAAACAATAGAATCACATGAGTAACCTACTATCAGGAAATCAAACAATCAATCATAGTCATCAATTTAAATATACCTATCAGACCTACCAATCCTAACTCTAAGCATTGAGGAAGGATGATCCTAGTTTTATGTCTCTAAGCATTTGAGAATAAAATGAATGGACGATTAGACCCACGACCTATCATTCGTGATGAAGATTGATTTACCTTATCCTTTGATATTATAGTTACCAATGTCCTAATTCATTGTTGAAATCAAACAAGGGAACACCCTAACTGAACATTCAATTGAATTCATTGACGTGATCGATATCAATCAAGTTGACGCAATCGAGCAATCAGATGTCATAGAAAAAGTCTCAAATATCATTAAAAAAAAAAAAAAAATTCACTTACGCGACTTTTCTTTCAGGCGTCATTTCTTTTACCAGAGGCGACATCAAATTCTCCATACGCGTGATTTTAATCATCTGCGTGACTTAATTTAACGGACGCGGTATAAGATTTTCAGCAGGCGACATTTTATTATCCAAGATTTTCATGCAGTAAACAATTAAAAATGCTTAAACCCTAAGCGATATTAAATTGTCCACAGGTGATAAAGGATTTTCTAAAGGCGTGAACAGAGCTAAGGAAGGCGATATTAAATTTACAAGAGGCGACATTTAAATTTTTTAGGCGTAATTAAAATGCACGGAGGTGACATTTCTTTTCACAAACACAGAATTAAAATTTTAAAATGCATTAAATGAGGTCATAAATGCAACTTTCAAAACATGAGGAAAATTTGAATGACATACCGGAGGACCATCGTTTGGTCTCTGATCGAACCGGCACGCTCTCTCAAATCGATGCTCGCGATGTGGGACCACCATCGTGTAAAAAGGGCTAAAATCAGAGCTAAAATCTCAAAAGGGAACGGTGAAAATGAATAGTAAAATGAGGGGTTTTACCTTATTTAAGGTGAAATTGGTCCTAATAAACACTTAAAAATGCACTTTGGACTTATTATATGACATCTTCATTAGCTGGGGCATAAATAAAACTTGCTTATTTCTTTCAAATGGTATCAAAAATCAAAACATATTCCAACTACTCAAAATCTTTCAAATCAAGGAATTAATATGTTTTATTTCTGAGGGGGCATCAGAGTATCAAATGGGCATCACATCAAAAACATTTATCAGTGGGGCATATCATATCATATCATATCGTATCGTATCATATCAAGATATCATATCAAATCAAATCAATTTCATATCAGGAGGCAAATCAATTTCATATTAGGAGAAAAATCAATATCAAATCTGCTATCATATCAAACCTATCAACATATCAGCAATCAGTGAAGCCAAGACCTTTATCAGTGAACCCAGGACCTATCATCAAATCAGGACCCATATCATATCAGTATCATATCAGAGGCATCAGAATCATATTAGCACCATCATCAGAGGTACATCATCATCATCAAGAAGTACATCAATCAAAACGATCAGAGGCATATCAAAACTAGGACCAGAATCAGATCATCATACCAAGGGAATCTTTGAATCGGTGTTCTTCGCACATCGACTCAAAGAGGGGCATTTGTAGACATGAAAAATTGGCAAAAGGCTTAAATCAATCAAAAGGTGCAACAAATCATCAAAATAGCATGAAAAATCAATAAATGGAACAAAGGCAATTCAAATCAAAGGAAAATTCAATTAAATGATTAAATGATTAAATAAAGCTTGAAAAGGAGAAAAACACTAAGAAATTGATTAAATTCAATTAATGACATAGTTGTTGAAATGAAAAATCAAAATGAACCTCTTACCCTTCATGGCTAAATTTAATTACTTTAATTAATTAATAAATATGAATTTCCCTCAACAAAGAAAAAAAGGAGACAAAATGAACACAAATCACTCACTTTTGTTGAAATGGTCCAGCCTTTTGAAACCATTTAAATGTTTGTCCCCCCATTTAGGGACAAAGCAAAGCCAATTGACCTTACCCAAGCATAACCATGGTTATCTCACTCTACCCCCTACCCTTGGGAAAATCTTATAAATAGAAGGCATTTTGAGGCATTATTCATCCACTCCATAGCTTTGAATTGCAACAAAGCTCTTGCAATTTGCATCCACATCACTCACTTAGCAATTTTCATTGATAATTAGCTTCAATTGTTGATCATTTTGTAGATTTTCTTATCAAATAAAGCTAGAATTTGATAATTAGATCTAGTTTGCATATCATTCTTAGTTCAATTCTCATAATTAGAGTGTCACTAGTGAGGATTTACAGCTGAGAGCCTCATTTACCACTTCAATTTAGAGAACCATGAGATATTTAGATTAATTTGTGCATTATTTAGATTAGTTTGCTTTGAATAGTGTAAATTCTCTTTAAATCTTGTTATTTCATGAAGGTGTAAATCACTCACACACAGTAATTACCCAATTGTGATTACCGACTAAATCAACTATGCAGTATGTAAAGTATGAAAGAAAAAACAATCATAACAAATAACACATAACACAATGATTTAACATGTAAACCCTGCTAAGGGAAAAACTACCTGGGACCTGTAACCCAAAATAATTCACTCTTCTGAAGTGAGCTCAATGAAGAGCCAACCCTGTTAAAGGTTACAATGCACATTGCTAGGTGTGACTTGGTTAGAGGATTTATGACTAACAATTAACTTTTGACTAGCATTTACTATGGGGTCAACAAGATAATACTTTACATTCAATGAATGTCATAGGATAGTATAATAAGGCTGTTAAGTACACTTAGTTAAGAGATTTTTTGAATCAATGGTTAAACTGATACAGTACTGATCTGATTCAAATACAACTCAATTGCAAATATTTAGATCTATGCTAAGCTCATAAAACCCTATAATCATTAATCAATTCACTTCCTCAATGTTTCTCAACTTACTTTACTTGGTAAATAGTTCCCTAACGCTCGGTAATATATGTAGCTCAGTTCTTCAATAACCAATTTGATCAGGCATACATGAATAAAGTCTTCACATGAAATCTTTATAGTCTTCTTCTTTCTGGCATCGTTTCAATAATAAAACTCATATCTCTTATATAGACAAGCAAATCATTTTCATATCATCCATCATATTTTGCCTCTTAATCTCCATCATCCATTATGTTTCTTAAACCTTCCTTGAAAGATGTGTCCATAACTCATTTCAATTTCATCCTTTATCCTAAACCTCAAAATCATAACACTTTCCACCTCATCAAATTTAGTCGGCTATTTTTACCATTTAATTTTTTCATCAATACTCAGTTAACACTGAAATGCCTCGGTGATAACTAACTCAGTTATACTATTACTCAATATACACTGCATTGACTCGGTGTATACATAAATCTTCAATTACCGACCACATTGACTTGTACATATCAAATCTCTTTTTCATACTAGATTAATGTAACATGCTCAAGTCAACAATATGAAGTAATAGACTCATAAAAAAATTTACCCAATGTTTATCTTTTCCTTATCTGTCATATCCATCTTTTCTTAATGTAGATATCTCAGTTCTTCATCTTTTCTTTCTTCAACAAATGTTTAGATATTTGTAACTATCATGATAATTAATATCAAGACTACTTGACATCAATGACAATATGTTGACTGATTTAATCATCTTACATATCAATTTAGTAGCTTGGTGATCTCTAATCACTGTTTCTTTAGTTCATTTAGATATTCAATAAGTTGTAGTTCATCAATCTCTCCCTTTGGCATTAATGGAAACACAAGAAATATGAAAATATGTCATGCACATACCAAACATGTATTCTAAAACTATCTAAGTAAATGATGTAGCTGGGTAATCTCTACCTATCTTGATATTTAATATGTTTAATCACTAAAAAACATAACAGCATTACATACAGACTCTCCCTGCGGATTTGATCTTTTCAGTTCTCATATTTTTGTTCTCAGTAACAAATATTCAAGTTTCTCTCCTATTTGTGTTCTCACTAACTAATTTTTCATATTCATTCTCTCCCTTTGATAGAAAATACCAAAGAAAACATACAAAAAGTTCTTCAGCAACCAAGTATTTCTTTTGTTGATCGATTCATCTCAAGTACCTTCAGTGTATAGATAAACAAATTTTTGTTCTAGCTTCTACAATCTTTCACAACCTATTAAAACTAAAGTGTGAGCTATGTGCATCAACATGAATGATCTTTTAATAAGTATATGTTGATGCAACCTCCAAATCACCTTAGTGACCGATAGACAAGGGACATGCCCCAAGTCTAGTCCTCAAATATTCAAATGTGTCCTTCGATAAAGGTTTGGTAAAGATATATGTAGGTTGTTCTTTAGATGTTATAAATTCCAATCTCACTTGCTTCTCTTGAACTTGTTCTCTTAAGTAGTGATACTTAATATATACATGCTTTGTTTTTTAATGCATCACAAGATTATTTGAAATATTTATAGCACTAATGTTGTCACAATATATAATCATCGGGTCAGTGATTACTTCATTCATTCCTTCCAACACTTGTTTAATCCAAGCTATATTTGAATAATTTGCAGCAATAAAAACATACTCTGCTTCAGCAGTAGGCTGAGAAAAATGCATGCTTACTTCTTGCTTATCCAAGTCACAAGTCTTTCCCCTAAAAAGAATGCTCCACCGGTTGTGCTCTTCTGGTCATCTATGTTTCCAGCCCAATCTACATCGGTGTAAACTCTAAGTTTAAAATTTCCTTCCAAAGTGTACCATAAACCATAGTCTTTTGTCTTCTTCAAGTATCTCAAGATTCTTTTAACTGGAGCCATATGTGAGTCTTTAGGATTGGCAGAAAATCTTGCCACAATCCCAATTGCATGTGCAATATCAGGCCTACTATGTACTACATACATCAGCTTTTCAATCATAGATTGGTACAGTGTTTGATTCACTTCTGTAGATTCATCATCCTTTGTCAGCTTACATCTAGTTACCATCGGTGTTCCTACTAGTTTTTCATCTTCCATGCCAAAAGTGTTCAATACCCCCTTAATGTACTTTGATTGTGTGATGAGAATCCCATCATTCTATTGTATAATCTGAAAACTGATAAATAATTTAATCTCTCCAAATGTTGACATCTCAAACTCCTTTCTCATTTCATCAACAAAAGATTTGCAAATTGGATCATTTCCACCAAAGATTATATCATCAACAAAAATTTCAGCAATCAAGATGTTATCATCAGATTCTCCTTTCATGTACAAATTGTTCTTTTCACTAGTCCTTACAAAAATAATACTAATAAGATAAGCATGTATTCTTTCATACCATTCCCTCAGTGTTTGATTCAATCTATACAAATCTTTGTGCAGTCTACATACCATGTCTTTCTGCTTCAAATCAATAAATCCTTCTAGTTGTTCTATGTAGACTTCCTCCTCAAGAATTCCATTCAGAAAAGTTGATTTCACATTCATTTGATATACTTTGAATCTCTTATGTGCAACATATGGAAGTAATATCTGAACTCCTTCCAGTCTAGAAATAGTTGCAAAGGTTTCACCATAATCAATACCTTCTTCTTGTGCATATCCCTTGTAAAAAAGTCTTGCCTTATTCTTAGTGACCTCTCCATTTTCATTCAACTTATTTTTGAATATCCATTCAGTACCAATTACATTTTTATCTTTCGGTCTAGGTACCAATGTCCATGTCTTATTATTCTCAATCTATTTAATTTCCTCATTCATAGCCTTGATCCATTCCTCATTTCCAAGTGCATCCCTAACATTCTTAGGTTCAAAATTACAAACTAAGCATGTGTTATTTCTTAACTTACTTCAAGTCATCATGCCAACTTTCTTATTTGCAATGATTTGATTATGTGGATGATGTCTTCCAAAAAATCTTGCTAGCACGTGTTCTCTTCTATGTTCATCATTTGGTTCAAGTTCATTTTCTTGCTCGGTAGCTTCTTCCTGATTGTCAGTTTGTACTTGCTAATTCTCAGTAGCATTTTCTTGATTCTTGGTAGACTTAGCCTATGGCTTTGGTAGATATCCTAGATCTTCAATATAAGTAAGCCTACCATATTCTTTCAGTTCCTTCATACTTTCTTCATCATTCTTTTCAGCTTTAGCCTTATACTGTTTAAACATTTTGAATGCCTCAGATTTTTCTTTCAAGAACATAACTATCATCAGTCTAGAATAGTCATCAACAAATAATATAAAGTGTCTATCACCATAGTAGCTTTGAGTTCTCATAGGACCACATAATTTAGTGTGTACTTACTCCAAAATACCCTAAGATGAGCAGTCCTTACTTTTAAAACTAGATTTGGTCATCTTTCCTTTCTGACATTTTTGACACATAACATGATCAAGTTTGGTTAGACTTGACAATCCTCTAACATTTCTCCTTCTACCAATCTTAATCATGTTATCAAAATTTACATGACATAACCTCTTATGCCATAACCAAGCATCTTCATTTTTCACCAGTAAACAAGAAGATTTATCATTATCAAGATAGAATAAGTTACCTTTTGACTGTCCTCTGGTACCAACAAGCTTTCTATTTTCGTCATATATCTTCACCTTCTTTCTCTCAAATGCAACTCGATGACCTGAGTTATTCATCTATGCTACACTCAAAAAATTTTAGTTAAGTCCTTTTACCTAGTATGCATTCTCACATCTAATTTTGTTATTCAATAAGATAGACTCTTTTCCTTTCACTAAGCAAGGTGTATCATTACCAATTTTCACTGATCCTCCATTATAATCCTCAAGATGTTCAAACTTATCTTCATCACCAGTCATGTGATGTGTACAACCACTATCAATGATCCAGGTATCATTCTTACTAACTTTAGAGATAAGTGTTGTTTCTACATACCTTTCCTCCTCTTTTGAATCATCTTTCATTGCAACAAATACTACTATTTCATCATTAGTGTTGGTTTCAGTGTCATCTTCATTTTCTTCAACAAGGTAACAATCCTTTTTGCCTTTATCTTTGTAATCTTGGTTGTCTCTATTGTAGTGTTAGTTTCCTATGTTATTCCTTCTTCCAAACTTTCCATCACCAGATTGGTCTTTGTCTTTATCTTCCTCTTTCCTGTTAGGACATCTAGTAGCAATATGGCCAATATCTTTACAATTAAAACAAGCTAAAGGTAACTTCCCCTTATACCTTCCTTTACCTTTCTGTATTCTCTAGGCCATAAGTGCTTCAAGCTCATCAAGATCATCTTTTCTATTAGTGTCACTTTCATTCTTTATGTTATGCTTACTGCTAGATTTACCAATCTTAAGAGATGACATAAAAGAAGACTCAACACTTGGTACAACACTATTGTCATAATTATTTAGCTCAAAAGTTATCATTATCTTACTTACCATATTGTCTTCATCAATAGTACCTCCTACTCCTTAGATAGCATTGACAACCTCTTTAATTAGATTTGAATATTGTGTAATGTTCTCTCCATCTTTCATCTTCATGTCATCAAATCTACCTCTCAAGATTTCAGCTCTGGCTCTCATCACATTCACATCTCCACCATAAACTAGAGAAAGTTTATCCCACATTTACTTCATTGTAGTGCAATCCTTGACATCCTCAAATTCAAAATCAAATAGAGAAGCAACAATCTCTATCATAGTACTATTGTGTTCATGTCAGCCTCTCAACTAATCAAGGGTCAAAGGTGTAACATTCAATTTTAGATAACCATTGTCAAGTAAATGTATAGAAGATTCTATGATTCCAGATATGTGAAGTCTCATCCAGCTTTTCCATGTGGTGAAGTTATCTTTGTTCAACTTTGGCACTTCCCTCTTATACATCTTCTAATCTTTCTACTCAAGTCCTTAAAACTTTCTTCCAAGCAACCAATCTTGCTCTGATACCAATTGTTAGAATAACTAATGGGGGGGGTGAATCAATTAAATCAGTTATCCCTTAGTCCCATACCCAAAGATGTATCTTATAAAATAATTTCAACAAATTATGCAGCTCGATAACATACAATATCAATCTGTTTGTCCACTTTACTAATTACTAGTAATTATCCAACTGTGATTACTGATTAAATCAACTATGTAGTATGTAAAGTATGAAAGAAAAAACAATCATAACAAATAACACATAACACAATGATTTAACGTGGAAACCCTGCTAAGGGAAAAACCACCTAGGACCAGTAACCTAAAATAATTCACTCTTCTGAAGTGAGCTCGATGAAGAGCCAACCATGTTAAAGGTTACAATGCACACTATTAGGTGTGACCTAGTTAGAGGATTTATCACTAACAGCTAAATTTTGACTAGCATTCACTATGTAGTCAACAAGATAACACTTTACATTCAATGAATGTCATAGGATAGTATAATAAGACTGTTAAGTCCACTAGGTTAAGAGATTTTCTGAATCAATGGTTAAACTGATACAATACTGATCTGATTCAAATACAGCTCAATTGCAAATATTCATATTTATGCTAAGCTCATAAAATCCTTTGATCATTAATCAATTCACTTCCTCAATGTTTCTCAACTTACTTTACTCAGTAAACATTTCCCTGATGCTTGGTAATATCTACAACTTGGCTCTTCAATAACTAGTTTGATTAGGCATGCATGAATAAAGTCATCACATGAAATCTTTGTAGTCTCCTTCATTCTAGCATTATTTCAATAATGAAACTCATATCTCTTATATAGATAAGTAAATCATTTTCATATCATCCATCATATTTTTCCTCTTAATCTCCATCATCTATTATGTCTCTTAAAGCTTCCTTGGCAAATGTGTCCATAACACATTTCAATTTCATCCTTTAGATCATTTCTAAATTTTGTCAGTCGTGGATCTTATAAAAAACTTTATCCTTAACCTCAAAATCATAACACTTTTGAGCTCACCAAATTCAGTCGGATGTTCTTATTATTTAATGTTTTCATCAATACTCAGTTAACACTAAAATGCATTGGTGATAACTTACTCGGTTATACTATTACCCGGTATACACTGCACTGGCTCAGTGTATACAAAAATATTCAATTAATGACCATATTAACTTGTACATATGAAATCACTTCTTCATACTAGATTAATGTAACATTCTCAAGTCAACAATATGAAGTCATAGACTCATCAAAAAGTTACCCAATCTTTACCTTTTCCTTATCTATCATATCCATCTTTTCCTCATGTAGATATCTTAGTTCTTCATCTTTTCTTTCTTCAATAGATGTTCAAATATTTGTAACTATCATGATAAGTACTGTCAAGACTAGTTGAAATCAATGATAACATATTGACTAATGTAATCATATTACATATCAATTCAATAGCTTGGCGATCTCTAATCACTATTTCTTCAGTTCATTCAGATATTCAATTAGTTGTACTTCATTATCACCTATCATAACATAACTTGCTAGATTTCTAGTTTTTTGGTAACTTTCCTAATTAATCATTTACATTACTCCATTTCATCATTCATCCTCCTCTTCTCCCATGAATCACCTATCATAACATAACTTTCTAGACAATTGGATTCATGGTCCTTGTCTCTTATTTTCATGGTCTCATAGATATGCTAGTGGGTTAGATCATGGAGTCTTTTTTATCTTTGATGTGTGCTCTTGCTCATTTTAGGTGACGACATGTGCTTTTGCAATATCTTTTTGAGCATTATGCTAGTGGTTGAGATATTTTGTATAGAGATGTCTCATCAACTAGTTGAATTGGAATATTGGTAAGCTTTAAGATTTTATATGTCCTTGCATATGGATGTACAAGTTAAGATCCTTGGTTTTGGGGGCTTTTTCCCTTAAACTTAGCAATATCTTATCTCCTTGTAGTTTGCCCATGATTTTCATCTTTCTCTCTCTTTCTTATGCTTTATTATGAGCATAAGGTGGACTTATACTCCTGCTAAAGTGGGGACAAAATATATAGTCCAAAAAAGTAAGTACCCTTAATTAGCTACTCATTTTAGCCCTACTTTAGTATGTATCGATTCCCACATTGATTTCATACTCTTCTAATGCTCATTAGACATTCAAATTAAAATTATATGTCCTGTATTGATTAAATTTCTTCAAAACTCAAGGTTAGCCCTTATTTTTAAGTGTTCCCCTCTATTTTTCCCCTAATCAAATAATTAATTTCATCACCTAGGTCCTATATCCTTATTTGTGGCCTTTGTGACTTGTCTTGACCTCTGAATGAACTGTACTTGAAAATCCTAAACCTACCCTAATTTCCTGATACCCTACCCAAATTTTGGCTCATCTCTAGGGTATAGGACACCAATAGAATCCTATCCCCGAGGATTGGGGCCACAATTTGGCTTAGGTCCCTATATTAGGGTATTAGAAAGAGATTTGATTTCATGGTTGGCTTGAGTTATTTTTAAATCCTAAAATGATGGTTTGAGTATAAAACCACCCTATCTCTCCTCATCTTGGTAGCCATTACTATTTTCAAGCATTCATGATCAAGAATTAATCAAAAAAAAAATTCAAGAGCATTCTCAAGGTCTTCATGCATCCAAGTCTTTAATCCTTAAAAGAATGTTTCTCCTTCATCACAAATTGTGGTAAAATACAACATCCATCATCCAGGGATTATCATTCATGAATTTCTTTTGGTTTTTTGTGGATTTCATGATATTGCACCTCCAAAGAAGCATTGTGTCATCAAGGCATTAGGTAATTTATGATTTAAACCTAGCTTCTATTTCATATTCCCTTATTCATTTTCCTTTCATTTTTAAGGTTGATATATAAATAGGGATTTAACTAAGGAAAACCACTTTATCCAACCTTTTTCCCAATTTTTATGTGTAGGAACATGTTACAAAACTGTAGGATATGATCCAAAAAGATCAAATTTTTTTACAAGATGCTTGGAAAATTCAATCAAAAACACAAGAGATAGGTCATTATTTCCATTCTATCCCAATTACATGTCATCATTGTCATAATGTACCTTGCATTTTGATCCTATATTTCAACCATAGGTCAAATATTCTTTCTAGTTTCTATTTTTGTACATTTAAGCTCTCTCTTAGTTCATATTTATTATGGTTCCACAACCACACTCCCCTTTTAAGCCACTTGGCTAAAGGGCCCCCCCTTCTTTTTGGCTTGTTTTGGGTTTCTGCCTGTCAATCTAGTTTTGTCCTTGTCTAGTTTTTGCTTTCTCTGTCTTGTCTTGTTTCACACTTTTGTAGTCTCAAAGATGTGAAAGGTCTGAATGGATGAAAACCTTGATTTCTTTGAATTTTTGCATTCAAGGTTTCAGACTTTCAGAGCTTTGAAACACTAGAAGTCCAATTTCCCAAAGGGAATTGGCGTTTCGGCCTTTTGGAGGTCTGAGACCCATGAAAGCTCAAAAGGTAGAATTAGTAGAGGTGGCTAACGTCACCCCCATTAGTTGCCCATATAAGGTGGAGACTCACTCTTCATCCTCACTTGTTTTTTGCCCGCGATCATCTTTTTCAGAGATTTTGTGTGTGCATTTTCCAAGTCTTCATTTTCTCAACTCCTTTTGTCTACTTTTTGGTTTCTCATCCTTTGGCATGTTAGAGGTTGGTGTCTTTGTCTCTTCCTCTATCTTTTCTGATTTTAGGTTTTTTTTGTTTTTTTTGTTTCCTTAGTGTGTTTTGTTGCTAGGTTTTGTTCTTGTTTGTCAGTTTTGTCCTGCTTCGGGGTTGCAAGGTTGTCCCCTTGGACCCCTTAGCCTTGATTTTGTGGTCAAACTCATTTTAGGCCTCACTTTCAAGCCCTAGCCCTTAAAACCCTAGTTTTGTTTTTTTTGCCTTAGGAATTTTGGACTTTCGTAGTCTGAAAGTATGGCAATGGTTTTCCTTGTCAATTTTGGCTAAGTCCTATTTTTATGGAATTTCTGAGGATTCACACACCAAAGACTTCACATCCCTGAAATGTCAAAACTTAGAATGCTACCCTTAGCAAGGCTCCCTCCTTCACATTTTTAGAGGTTTCAACGTCTCAAGGTCCCTCATCTTTTCACATCTTGAAAGTCCAATTATTTGGTTGGAATCACCCATTTTGGTGTTTCAATCTTTTTGGCCTTTCAGAGGTCCTATACCCTTGAAGGTCCAAAAGGCCAAAATTAGTTTCTAGAGTGTTTAAATTTGGTTGTTTCATGGTTTCTTGATTGATTTTTTCTCTTTAATCAGAGTTTCTTCCATGATTTTTGTAGTACGGTGATTACTGATTCATGTCTCTTTTTCTCTTTGTAGAAATGTTAGAGAAAATTAACTCACCAACTATGAGGTATCAGTTCAAAGGATATCATGCACCCTCCAAAGTGGGGAACTTACATGCTGAGATTATAGACACTGACATCAAGAATGTCAATTAGAATGACTACTTGGTAAAGTGTGCACAACCAGTAGGAAGGTTTGAGGACTTTAGTATACTGTTCTCTGGTGAATGTAGCAGCACACCCAATTTCCACCCTTTCTTTAGACTTGATCATCACATTAGAAAACCACTACCTACCAGATGAAATAATGATAAAAAATAGCATGGGTGAAGTATTTTTGGATCTCTAACCAGACAACATGGAAGACGTCTTCCATTTACCCAAACTGATAGACAAGTTTTTCAGCTTCTCCATTGGTAAAGGGATGAACTTCTATAACAAGGATGTCTCGTTGGCCCATGAGATTGTTAAAAGAGAATATCTTATGCAATCATTGCAAAAAAAAAAACTTGACAAGATAGATATGAGAAGAGGGTACATGCAAGAAGCCATCAAGCATCCATCACCATGATTAGTTGGGTGTATGGACTGCCAAAGTCTGTACAATTGGAACCCTAGATGATCTTTCTCATTAAGAAGGTAAAGGAGCAATAGGAAAGGTTTGAATGGGCTACCATTATAAGTGATAATTTTGATCAATAGTTGACCACAGTAAAGGATGACCCTCACTTCTACATGACATCTTATGTTGTGTACTTATTGGCTACAAGGGTGGTATACCTAGGATTGGTTAGGGTTGGGGCCATGGGTTATCAGAATGTGTGGTCATTCAAAGTATACCTACAATTGGTTTGGAAGGAACACTATGCACTAGATAGTCTAAAATTCTACACCCTCAATGATTCTTTTGTGTTCACCATTATATGCTCCATGAAAGGAGACTATGCCAAGAGAATATCCACATAAGCTTCTACTAAGGAGAAGGCTCTTGGGGCATTCTACATTTAATTCAAGACTTTCACTTACATCCAGGTGGTAGGAAGCACCCTATCTCCAAAGAAGTTTCCAACGTATCCATCAAATAGGATAATCTTGTTGGAGATGGCTTGACAATTGTCAAATGCTCATGAGCATATTAGACATAATAAAAAGCATTGTTGGGACTTCCCAATTTTCGTAGGTCCCCATTTTTTGAAACATATAAAGATATGTAAGTCATTGGCCTTCGAATGGGATAAACACCCTCTACAAAATTACAATCTCATAAGGACCATATTCTATCCTATAGTTACATACAACCATATCATGGGGAGGAATTATGTACATGAGCCTCACATCGAGGATCACTAGATGAATTGATCGGATGATTACAAAGTTAGGATCCGTGATTATTGTCAGATGAGTTTGGAGCTAGTGCAGACTGCTCTACTATTACAAGTGTTGTGGAAGGTGAAGGAGGTTGATTCCAAGGATGTTTTGGATCCTATGTAAAACTTGGACAAGGTATACACCAGGGCCATTCTGAATGTGGAAGCTGATAGGGATGCAAAATGCTAACATCAATTTCAAAGCTAAACACATCATCAAGGTGACTAGAGAATGGATCTCCCATCCATTTCCAATGGATCCTATGTCGATGAAGCATTTGTTAGCTTAGCCCTCTAGAGAAAAGAAGAAGAAAGTAGAAAAGGTTCTTATGCCATAGTTTAAAGAGGTTGTGTTGCAGATGCCATAACCAGTATATAGGCATGAGCACCCTATGACATATGGATCAGCCACTCACTCAAAGGAGCCCAAAACTATAATGACTGGAAGCATTGTTCCTCCACATGCTCCATCTTCTAGTGGTTAAGAACCTCCAGGTGCACCAAAGAAGGCTCCAAAAGTTAAAATAATTGGACCTAAGCCTGTTGAGGTCCTAAAAGGGAATGTATACAAGAGGAAGAGGGCATCAACACCAAAAAAAATGGACACTCTTGAAGAAGATGATGAGGAAGATGAGGAGGATAGGATTCCTCTCAGAAGAAGGACCTAATCTATGGGGTTCTTAAAGAAAAGGAAGCTGCAAAAGGAAGATGTACTAGGAGACCTTG
>BSBK01007283.1:887500-965000 GCA_027943335.1 Chamaecyparis obtusa
ACGAAGAAGCTTGAATGGATGTGGATGGAGAAATCTTCAACAAGAGGGATCCAAAGAGATTGAATCCTTCAATGGCTATTAATGGATCTTCTTGATGAATGCTTGAATGCTTGAAGGCTTGAATGCTTGAATTTTCTTTCTTGAGAGATCATGAAAGTGGATATGAAAATTGGATGATCATGGATGTTCGTAGGCGCTTATGAAAAATGGATGTGAAAATGAGAGAGGAAGGCTTCCTTTTATATAAATCTATGACACAAACTTCTAGAGAGGCTGACATATAAGAAATAAATACCCATTAAGTGAAAACCCCTAAAAATGGACCTACATTAAATATCATTTAATATTTTACCATTCTGACATCTGAAACAACCAACTTCGAAGCAAGAAATAAAACTTTTCGAAGCCCAACATCCTGAAACCTCCAGAACTTGAAATTTGGACATAGAGTCAAGGTCATCCTTGACCTAGGTCAAAGTTGAGGTCATCCTTAACCTAGTAAGACAATGTTCTAAGATCCTTAGAAAAAGTTTCCAAAAAAATGTTGGAAACAGGGGAAGAGAAGCAGAATAGGGGAAAAAGCCAGATCTAGTCAAATACCCACTCAAGGTGCTTGACATGACCCCAGACCACCTACTCGAAGGGCTAAACATGTCCTAAATAGAAGTGCTTCCATTTTCCAATAATACATTTAGCCCCCACTTTAGCAAGAGTATGGACTCGATGCAAACTCTTGGTAAAGGAGATCAAAATGAAAAGATAATCTTATTTAAATCAAAGGGACAAAAATCCTCAAGCCCCCAGGGACTCAATTCTTCATCAACTCCAAGATCATAATAAGAGAGACATCTCTAGAAAAGAGAGAGAAGAGGGTGTGATTATCTTGCCCACTGAGAACTTATGTCCCATTGTGATCCACACAAGGAAACAATGCAACTGCAAAGATGGAATTGAACTACCTAGTGAATGTGGCTACTCACTAGTCAAACCATCAAGGATTCACGCTTAGGAATATCTTATTCCACAAGAAAAAAGCCAAAACTAAAAGAGACCCAGTCTTAAGGACACCTCCGACCTTAAGGGATCAAAATTTTGAAACTGGAAGGATCACGACATCCTATGAAATAAAAATCCATGCTTTAAGGATTAGTCACTAATCCATAAAGGGAGAGAAGAGCCTTGAAAAATATATGTATATATTGAAAGTGAATGTGTGCAACAAGTGATTAGAGCATATGACCCCATGTTAAAGTCATTGCTAACACTTTAATAGGAGCAATGGCTTGAATGGAAACATAAACAACTCCATTGATAACATTTCCACTATGAGATGCCCCCAAATGAAGACAAATCAAGGAAAATATGACATAAACATACAAAGAACAAAGAAGGGATCTACTTGTCATGGGGTTAGTATGATCATAGAATAATATAATATGATATTATTGAAAATGAATTGACATCATTCCCCAAAGAGATTCAAACTACAATCACAATGGAGGAAAGAACATAGAAGAGTTACGAAGAAGAATCTTTTCGAACCATGACATGGAGACCAAAAAGAATCAGTGCTACCAAGTCGGAGATCCAAGCAGATTACACAAGAAAAAATTTACAAACAATAGCACAAGTACAACATAACATGAAAACAACATATAGAATAGTAGAGATACATATAGAGGAATAGCACAATAGGTTTGATTCCTTGATCACCTTGCACCAACAAAACAACAAGGGTCATATAAAAGAATCTAACAAACATTTAGCAAACACATTACAAGAGAAGCACAATACGACATGCAAACACAAAAAAGCTACCATGAAGGACCAACCAATCAAGTGCATTGCCTACTCTCCCCATCTCATTCTATATCATTTAGGGAAGGTAAGTAACTCATAGGAGGGACTATATCCAACATAGTAGGAATGATAGCCAGTTCCAAACAAGAATCCTCTTGAGAATCATAATATTCGATACTAGGTGTAATTGCCAACTGTGATGAAAGCATATTAGGTTTACAATGTCAATGTTAATAGTCTCATATTCATCATTATCATTTTTAGTATCATCAAGAGTATCTTCTTCATCCAGATTAATCAAAATAGGATCTAAGATACAAATAGAATCATCATAATCTTGCATCTTAACATCATTATTAGTAGCAACTTCTTATAACAAATCATTTATAGATCGATCAAAAGAAGGTAAAGAACTTTGAATAATAGAAGTATCAGTCTTAGCTTGAGCATGATTCTTTTTATGACATTTATTATCAAATTGATTATATTTTGTCTTGTTTGAAATATGTTTAGAACTAGGAGGAACAACCACCGGATCCTTCACAGGTTCTATAGGAGGTTTAGTAGGATTCTCAGTAGATTGACAAGAAACAGTAGGAGCTTGATTAATAGAACCAGGAGCCATAGATAAAGGAGGTATGGATGGTGTAGGCAAAAGACCATGACTAAGATCCATCAGAGGCATGCTTAACTTGATAATCTTGTGATGTTTATAGGTTTGATATGAGAGAAAGAGGTTATCAGGTCGAGAAGGACATGAATTAGGTATTGAAGGCCAAAAGAAGTAAAGTGTAGCACAATCCTTGGGCCTACAAGGTGTTGGAAATATAGTTGGGAAATATGATACGAAGAGGGGGGAGGGTGAATCAGATATCACCTACAAAACCATTTATAAAACTTTTCATAGCATCAATAAAACTTCATCAAAATAAAGTATCTAACATACTAAGAAGCATTCATGAAAGTACTCATAACTCAGTAATTTTAGTTACCCAAAAACCCTTGAAAGGTAAAACTGGGGCGGGGATGATACCCAAAAATCTTCACTATTGCACTAATAAGTTTGCATGTTAGGGCTTACAAAATTTGATCAAAATATGATCTACCCTATGAGGGGTCTACCCTGTTAAGAGCTCAAAGACTTATACAATCTACCTTGCTAAAGGATTTGAAACTTACAACAAAGTAAGCACTCTATAAAGAGATTACAATAGGTTTGTTAGGACCACTTGGTTAAGAGATTTACCTTGATATACTTGTTAGAATGTCTCAGTACCCAATCCTTCAGTTTGCACTTATATGCAAATTATAGATCTTCTCCTTATAGTATTGTTTTGATCTCTTCTATCAAGTTTATCTATGTTTTGTCCTTCACTACTTAACTTAGTCACTGAACTCTATCCTTCACTAATCTAAATGTACTTCTCTTCTCATCCAATCATTCTCTTCACATCCTCTCTTTGTATCACATTTTAGGGTTTAGATCTTGTCCTTATATAGATAACAAAACATCTTCATGATTCAAGATCTATGGTTTAGATTGACTCTTTTTCCACTTAAGCTTTACTAATTTTTTATTGGTTCTAAGTATTACATATATAGGGATCAATGATTACAAAATAGATGTGAAATAACCTCTATGATTTCCTCAACAAAAAAAATACAAAACAAGAATGTCGGCAAAAACATTTTACCTCAATCACTGTTCCATAACAAACTCATATGTTGTTTCTGGCTAACTCAACAACTAATGTTCCTGATACTCAGCATTCACTATACTCGGCATTCACTATACTTGGAATATGTTGATATCTCTATCACTTGGTAATCATTGCTTACATAGTTCAACAAAAACTTAAATTGACTAATATAAAAATACATAGTGACCATTTATTTACTCTGCAATACTATTGCTCGGTAAGTATACATTACATAACTTGGCCTTTACATAATGACTTGGTCGCAGTGATGACCAAACATCATTGCCTAGATAATGACTAAGTGTGAGGCACTAATAGTCAACAAAACTAAAGAAATCTACAATCTCCCCCTTTGACATTAGTGGCAAAAACACTTTGTTATGACATTACATTGTATTTACAAAAGTACTTAGTATTAGCAGAATACTCCCCCTAAGATATATATACATACACAATTTTTGTTACCTTCCCTTGATGTCATGATCACTAATTTCCCCCTCATTTTTGCAATGCCAGATTGATTTCTTCGGGAGTAGGGAACATAATGAATTTCTTCAAAAATGGTTTATGAAGCATCATAACCATATGTAATGAAGTGTTCCATCCTACTGTAGCAACATTCAAAACTTCTGACTTCACCTCTAGCTTGGCAGCTAGATTAACTAGGCTCTTAACTGCAAAGAAATTTGGATCCTTTTGGGTTAAGTCCTTAGCCTTGGCTAACTCTCTTTGAATGGCCTCCAAGTGAGGTTTCAAGATTGTTTACATAGAGAGTAGACAAACCCTTGTCTTACCATCATTAGCCATCAGCTTGGCTATTCTTCCTTGTGCTTGCATAAGCTTGGCATAATGTCTTGAACTTGTTTCTGCATCCAAGCTTAAGGATTGACTGGTGGACTTTAGTTCTTTCTGTAATTTATCTACCAATCCTTGGTTATCCTTAGTGAACTATTCTACATTGCATACTTTGGTAAGAAGAGATTGTGCATTTACAACTACTTCTTCGATCTCTGTTACCAAAGTAGAAAGTGCTACCTGTTTCACTGCAATCTCTACAGATACTTTTTCCAACATCTTTGATCCAAACTTTCTTTCTAACCATTCCAACAACTTATCACTAGCTCCACTTTCTTCATTAGTTACTTTTTGAACAATATGGACAAGTTGTTCGAGTATGAGAGAAGAACTATTTACATCAAACAACTCAAAAGCATCACTAAATATTTTTTTTATTTCATACAAGACCTGCTTTTGCTGATGTTCCCTTCTTAGTTCTTTCTGTCTGCTTTTCCTCTTCAATAAATCTTGCAGTATTTGTATCTACTCATAAGATAATTTATCAGAATCCCATTTCAGAATAATAATAACTTTTTCAATAGTTACCTCTAGTGAAGAGAATCTTGTTTTCTATTTAAGTGTTCTTTTTGGTGTGCTCCCACTCGGCATTTATACAAGAGCTTGTATTGCTTCTTGTTCCTTTGGCTCTTGTATGGAAATAGAATTTCCTTTTTCCTCTTTTTCCTTTTCCTCCACATGAGAACTTGAGTCTCTTAATGCAGATTGCTTTTCTTTATTTTCCCATGACAACTCGGTAGATGTAAGCTTATTTGTTGTTGTCGACTAAAACTGTTCCTTGGTAGTGCTCATACTAACTAGTTTGTAAATTGTAACAAATTCAAATTTGGAGGGGATAGTGTTACCAGTTGTATCATCAATCTTCGGATAATCTCTTACTTGTAAGAGTATAGGATTGCTACTTGGAAAATAGGTATCTTTTTCTTCCTCAGCCTTAATATCCTCTTTGGTCAATACCTATTTATTTAAAGATGTATCCATTGTTATATGTACAATACTTATTTCTAATACCTTCTAACATTCTTCTTCCTTAGGAGCTTCAGTCTCCATAATGGGTACCTCCATTGCATTTTTTTCTATGTTAGGCTCAGCATTCTTAGATGTAATTGCACCTTGATGTGCATCTTTATCAATTAACAATCCAAACAAGATCTTCCAAGTCTAAACTTTCTTGTACAACATCCTCAACCTTGTGTTGAAGGATTAGATAAACTCTAAGTTTAGGATCAAAATTTCCTCTATATTGTTCCACAATTTGTCTAATATTTGTAGGGGTTAGACTTGATTCAACTTGTGCTAGAGTGCTCTCCCTTATCTATTTCTCTGTTATAAGAGCATACTCCCATTTTTGTGCAACTCTATAGCTTAACTCCTTAGGAATTTAGTTCTCCAATTGTATAGGTAATAGCTTGAAAATAAAATGTTAGGAATGAATGCTAAAGTGTTTGGCAATCATTCTGTAGCAGTTGTTGTTGCATTCATGACTATGATTGTTATTGATGTCAACACAGTGATTTACCGAAGACTTGTAGAGAAGCAGATAGAGTTTGGATTAGTACACATGAGTTATTGCACTTGGAGCTATGTGAGATTGAGGATATACTCTTTGATATGTCATAGGTCTATGGTTAAGATCGTAGATAGTAATTCATTAATTCATGGAAGTTATGATCATTTTGGTGGAAGCAATGTTCAGGCAGTGTTCCTAAGTAGCGATTTATGGAAATCGAATGATATCTCCTAATTGGGATGGAATCTAATTTTTTACAATTAAAGGGAAGTTTTAGACACATTGATAGTGATGTGGATGATAGCACAAACTTTGAGGTCGCACTAGTGAAGATTTATTGTATTTGGAAGCTGATAGTTTTATGTAATTTTGGTGTAGCGTGTGGAAACTTTTATTTTGTAATTGTATGCTGACTCATTTGTAATTATTTGAGTGTGGTATAAAGGAAGGAATGTATTTCCTTATTGATATGAAATTGGAATGTAGTTGTAGTGATGATGTGTGATGCAGTATGCATGAAGTGAAGAAAAGAGCTAAGTATGAGAGCGAAATTATGAAGGAAGACATGTGAAGTACATTGATCTAAAATTGAGATCTGATGTAAGAGTGAGTGTAGTTTGGAATAGTTAGATAAGAGGTAACATATTATTCTATTTAGTAATGAAAAGATTATTTGGATAGTGTGTTCAGTGATCTTACCTTGAAGCTATTTGGGCAGTGGGTCCTTTTGTCTTCTACAACTCTTAACCGGGTTAAAATCTTTTAACGGGGATTCAAAATCTCCTAACAGGGATTCATATGTACTGAATGTATTTCATAAAACTCCTAACAAAGTCCATCCTCTCACAAGGAATATTCATATTAGTGCATCTTTTGTGGGCATCATTCCCACCGGGGTTTACTCTTTGATCAAGAGGTTCCCTAGTCAACATATCTTGTGTCATTGTGTTATTGTGTAAGAATATCTTTCTCTAGTTGGTAATTATATTGCTTATATGGTTTAATTCTATTGAAGATGATAAAATTTATAATTATTTGATAACTGATTTACCCCCCCCCCCCTCTTAGTTATCTTGGTGGACTTTACTTTCTAACAATTGGTATCAAAGTAGCAGGTCCTTGAAAGAGAAGTTTAACAACTTAAGGAGATCCATGGAAAATTTTAGGAAAGAAAGCCCTAAGTTTGATGGAGTAAATTTTGACAGCTAGAAAGAAAAGATGAAGACACACCTATTATTTTTAGGACCATGTTATTGGTTGATTACAAAGAATAATAAGACTATCATTGAAGAGGAAAATCTTGAAACATGTACTAGGGAAGAGAGAGATCTATTCATGTGTAACATACTTGCAACAGAAGCACTTTTGACAACACTACTAGAGAATGAGTACAGTCAAGTAAAATATTTGAAAAAATCTCATAAAATTTGGAATTCTTTACACTCTACTTTTGAAGGTGATGAACATGCAAAAAGAGTTAGATTACATAATTGGATATGTGCATTTGAAGATATAAGAATGTTGGAAGATGAATCTGTTAGAAATTATATTGGTAGAATGTCAGAGATCATTTCAGGTATAAAATCTTGTGGAGGAACAAAGATAGAGAATGAAGTGATATGGAAAATTCTGAGCACATTGACTCTTGTATTTAAGTAGACAACAAAAATGATTGAACAAGTGATACCTTGTACAACAAAATTTACAAGAGAGACTCTTCTTGGAAGATTGGAAGTAGCAGAAATGAACTTGAGATTACCTAAAATGGAGATAGCATTCAGTGCTCTTAGTGTTCACCCTACTTTGTCAAGAAGCATCACTATGAGCAGAGATTATGCTGGTAGCAGCAGATCTAGAAATGAAGAAGACAAGAAGATTGAAGAAGGTATTGCCTTGCTTGTGAAAAGAGAACCAGATGGTAAGAAAATTTTTAAATGTTGGACTTGTCAAGAATATGGTCATTTTGCATCTAAATGTCCTAAGAGAGTTAAAATGTACAGAAGCAATTTCAAATCTAGAAGATCTAAGGAATGTTATTATGTGAATGATGAAGATCTTGAAGCTTGTATAGAAAGAACTTTAAGTGAAAGTGATACTGAAAATAATGATGACATAGGATTTGTAGTAATTAAAGAAGAAAATCCTAAATCTGATGTTAAGGAAGAAAAAGCCTTAGTTTCTCAAGTTGAAAAGAAATCTGATTGGATTATAGATGGTGGTTGTTCACATCATATGATTGGAGACATGAAAAAGTTCATAAAATTGAATGAATATGATGGTGGAGTAGTTAGAGTTGGAAATAATGCACCTTGTTTGATTAAAGGTATAGGATCTATTACTCTTGATGGAAAGACTAATACTGATGATGTTTATTTTGTGGATGGATTGAAACATAATCTTTTGAGTGTTGGATAGTTAGTTGATAAGGAATATCAAGTTTGGTTTACTGAGAAAACTTCTATGATAAAGGATAAAGATGGAAATTTGATTGGAACTGGATCTAGAACCAGAGGTAATGTATTTCAGTTGAATACTACTAAGATGACATGTTTGATTACTAAAATTGATGACAGTTGGTTATGGCATAGAAGGTTTTGTCATATAAACTTTGATAACATTGTGAAAGTAAGTACTATACTTGTAGTAAGAGATTTACCTAGAATTATGAAGCCTACTAACATGATTTGCAAAGAATGTGTAATGGCTAAACAGAAGAGAAGTTCTTTTCCTAGTAAGAAGTTTACATCTACAGAGAAGCTAGAGATTGTTCATATAGATTTGAGCGGTCCTACCAGGACTAGAAGATTCTATGGAGAAAGGTATTTTATGATTCTTGTTGATGATTTTACAAGAATGATGTGGATTGCATTTCTTAAAGAAAAATTTGAAGCATTTGGTAAGTTTAAGATTGTTAAGAATAAAGTTGAGAATGAATCTAGAATGAAGATTAAATGTTTAAGGTCTGATAAAGGTGGAGAATTTACATCTAGAGAGTTTAACAACTTTTTTGAAGAAAATGGCATTAGAAGACAGTATTCAGCCCCTAGAACACCTGAACAAAATGACATTGTAGAAAGAAGGAATAGATCAATGACTGAAGCAACAAGAGCTATGTCGTTTGAAAATAATTTGGCAAAGATATTCTAGAGAGAAGTAGTGAACACAGCAGTATACACAATGAACAGAGTACAAATCAGAGTAGACACAAACAAGACACCTTATGAATTATGGTTTTGACATGCACCCTCAGTTAAGTATTTTAGAATTTTTGGAAACAAATTTTATATAAAGAGACATGATGATATTGAAAAGTTTGATCCTAGAAGTGATGAAGGTATATTTCTTGGATATTCTTTGAAAAGAAAAGCATATAGATGTCTCAATAAAAGAACTAAGACTATTGTTGAGAGTACAAATGTTAAAGTTGATGAAAAGTTCAAAATTCAAGAAAGAATGCTTGATTATGAATCTGATGAAGAAGCTCATCATAAGCCTAATAATGGAACTACTAAATTATTTTTTGAAACTGACAGTGATTTGTTGAATGAAATCCACAGTGAAGTTATTGAAGAACCTACATCTAAAGAGAGATATGAGACAGTGACACCTAGCAAGAGTTTGTTAAAGAATCATCCTATTGGATAGATTATTGGGAGCATCAAAAGAGGAGTTCCTACTCAAAATAAGGCACAAGAAAAGTTATGTTTGATTTCTCAAATTGAACCTAAGACTACTAATGAAGCTTGTGAAGATGAAAGTTGGACTAATGCTATGAAAGAAGAACTAGATAAGATTGAAAAGAACAAGACATGGGAATTGGTCCCAACTAGACCTAAAGACAAGAATGTTATTGGAACTAAATGGGTATTCAAAAACAAGATGAATGAACAAGGAGAAGTAGTGAGAAACAAAGCAAGATTGGTATGTAAGGTTTACTCTAAACAAGAAGGAATTGACTATGAAGAGACTTTTGCACCTGTTGCAAGAATTGAAGCAGTAAGAATGTTTTTGGCATATGCAGCTTACAAAAAATTCAAAGTGTATCAGATGGATGTGAAGTTGGCATTTCTGAATGGAGAATTGGAAGAAGAAATCTACATTGAGCAGCCTGAAGGTTTTCCTTTAACTCAAGAAGGAGACATGGTATGTAAATTGAATAAAGCTTTATATGGACTTAAACAAGCACCTAGAACTTGGTATGAAAGACTGGATAAGTATTTGTTAAAGTTGGGATTTATAAAAGGTATAGCTGATAGCAATCTATACACAAAAAAAATTGGAAATGGTTTGTTAGTTATAGTTATCTTTGTTGATGACATTATCTTTAGAGGAGAAGATGAAGCTAGTGACAAATTTGCTGATGAAATGAAGACTAAATTTGAAATGAGTATGATTGGTGAAATGAAATACTTTTTGGGATTATAGATAACACAAAACAATGATGGTATCTTTGTAAGTTAGACAAAGTACCTAAATGACTTGTTGAAAAGATTTGGAATTAAGGATTGTAAACTAGTTGGAACACCTATGGTGACTAGACATAAGTTATCTAGCACAAATGAGACTCTTGCAATAGAACAAAAGAAATATAGATCTATGATTGGAGGATTGTAGTATTTGACTCATACAAGACTTGATATAGCACATTCAGTTGGAATTGTAGCAAGATTTCAAGTTGAACCTAGAGAATCACATTTTGCAGCAGTAAAGAGGATATTGAGATATTTAAGAGGCACAATGGACTATGGATTATGGTATGAAAATTTTGATGATTTTACCCTATGTGCATATACATATGTTGATTGGGGAGGTAGTTTTGATGATAAGAAAATCACCAGTGGAGGAGCATTTTTCCTTGGAGGAAGATTAGTTTCTTGGCTAAGCAAGAAGTAGAATTATATCTCACAAAGCACAAAAAAAGAAAAATATGTAGCAGTAGCAAATGATTATAACCAGATGCTGAAGGATATTGGAATAAAATTTGTTGAACCTATTGTTATACATTGTGATAACACTAGTATAGTTAGTATGTCTAAGAATCCTGTATTACATTCTAAGACAAAGCATATAGAGATTAAGTATCATGTTGTAAGAGAGAAAGTTGTTGAAAAAGAAGTCAGACTTGAGTACATAAGTACAAAGGAGCATATAGCAGATATATTCACAAAGCCTTTTCCTAAGGATACATTTAAGTATGTGAGAGGTATGCTTGGTGTTATGCCCCAACCTACTTTTGAGAAGTGATGTAGTTGGTTGCATCCATCTAGTGGTATATGAGCCTTATCTTTCTTCTAGACTGGATGTTGGTACTTCCTCTATGGGAGAGTATGTATATCTGAGCTGAGTCATGAGGACTCTAGTAAATGTATTTTCTGAAAGGTGTCTTTTGACATTGAGTTGTTGTTGACTTAGTGATGGAATTTCTATCATTGATTTCAATGGGGGAGAAGTATGCATGAAAAAAAATATGAGACATTTGTTGGAGAGAACTAAACATGATAACGAAGCAAGATTTGATTGATGAAGAGGATTTGAAGAAGCAGTGTTATAGTATTGGATTTTTGGAATATTGGATGTTTTTCATCTATGTTTCCATCAATGCCAATGGGGGAGATTGTTAGGAATGAATGCTAAAGTGTTTGGAAGCCATTCTGTAGCAGTTGTTGTTGCATTCATGACTATGATTGTCATTGATGTCAACACAATGATTTACTGAAGACTTGCAGAGAAGCAAACAGAGTTTGGATTAGTGCACATGGGTTATTGCACTTGGAGCTATGTGACATTGAGGATATACTCTTTGATATGTCATATTTATATGGTTAAGAATGCAAATAGTAATTCATTGATTCATGGAAGTTATGATCATTTTGGTGGAAGCAGTGTTTAGGCAGTGTTCCTCAGTAGTGGTTTGTGGAAATTGGATGATATCTCCTGATTGGGATAGAATCTAGTTTTACATAGTTAAAGGGAAGTTTTAGACACATTGATAGTGATTTGGATGATAGCACAAACTTTGAGGTCTCATGAGTGAAGATTTATTATATTTGGAAGCCAATAGTTTTATGTAATTTTGGTGTAGCGTGTGGAAACTTTTATTTTGTAATTGTATGCCGACTCATTTGTAATTATTTGAGTGTGGTATAAAGGAAGGAATTTATTTACTTATTGACATGAAATTTGAATGTAGTTTTAGTGATGATGTGTGATGCAATATGCATGAAGTGAAGAAAAGAGCTAAGTATGATAGCAAAATTATGAAGGAAGACATGCGAAGTACAGAGATCTGAAATTGAGATCTGATGTAATAGTGAGTGTGGTTTGGCATAGTTAGAGAAGAGGTAACATATTATTCTATTGAATAATGCAAATATTATTTAGATAGTGTGTTCAGTGATCTTACCCTAAAGCTGTTTGGGCAGTGGGTCCTTCTGTCTTCTACAACTCTTAACCAGGTTAGAATCTTTTAACAGGGATTCAAAATCTCCTAACAAGGATTCATATGTACTGAATGTATTTCATAAGACTCCTAAGAAATTCCATCCTCTCACAAGGAATATTCATATTAGTGCATCTTTTGTGGGCATCATTCCCACTAGGGTTTACTCTTTGATCAAGAGGTTCCCTAGTCAACATATCTTGTGTCATTGTGTTATTGTGTATGAATATCTTTCTTTGGTTGGTAATTATATTGCTTATATGGTTTAATGTTGTTGAAGATGATAAAATTTATAATTATCTGATAACTAATTTACTCCCCCACCCCCCTCTCAGTTATCTTGGTGGACTTTACTTTCTAACATGAAAAAAATTTCAAGAATAGCATCTTTAACTTTTTCTTTATCTCCTATACTCATGCTTCCAACTTTTAATCCCTTTAGATCTTCTAATCCTGCAATGCTCTTGATTGTGTGGCATATTTCATCCATAGTAGGTGTTACTTTTTGCAATTCTATTTTCTTCTTCACTTCTTCATCACTTTCAGTTTCCTCATCTTGTTCTTCCTTCTCCAAAATAAGTTTCCTTCCAGGCCTTTTATTAGCCTTTCTCGACACTTCCTTAGGCTGAACAGTTTTCCATTTCATAGAAACAGGGTATTTCTTTAGTGTCTCAACAACTGAGGAAACTTTCCTTTTTCTAGGCCTAAGCATAGGTATCAATGATACTTCGGGTTTCAATATCCTTTTCTTTGTTGGGGGCTTGACAAGTATAGGCTTCTTACCTTTCTTCTTTTCTACTTGTACCTATTCTTCTTGTTCACTCTCACTAGAGTCTGTTAGAAAGTAAAGATCTCCAAGATAACTAAGAGGGGGGGGTGAATCAGTTATTAGATAATTTAACCATTCAAATACTTTAAATAATATAATCAATGTACTAATCAATCATAGAAAGATAACCATACACAATTGCACAATAACACAAGATATGTTGACTAGGGAACCTCTTAAAAAGAGTAAACCCCAGTGGGAATGATGCCCGCAAAATGATGCACTAATATGAAAGTTCCTTGTTAGAGGATGGACCCTATTAGGAGTCTTATGAAATACATTCAGTACATATAAATCCCTATTAGGAGATTTTGAATCCCTGTTAAAAGATTCTAACCTGGTTAAGAGTTTATGGAAGACAGAAGGACCCACTGCCCAAACAACTTCAAGGCAAGATCTCTGAACCCAATGTCAAAAAGATCTTAGAATTATTTAATAGAATAATATTAAATATATTACCTCCTTCACATTGTGCCAAAACTGCACTCTCTACTACACAAGATCACAATTCCAGACCTCTGTACTCACAAGTCTTCCTTCATCACTAAATTAGCTCTTTTCTTCACTTCATGCATATATTTGCATCTCAACCTTCATAGTAAATATTAAAACAAGGAAAAAATTCCTTCTTATATACCACACTCAAATAATTACAAATGAGTCACTCCTCAATTACAAAATAATAAATTCTACACACTACACACAAAATTTCACATAAAACTGTCGGCTTCCAGATACTGTAACTTTCTCCAAACATATCTTCAAAGTTTTTGCTATGAACCACATCATCATTAATGAGTCTCCAACATCCCTTTAACTATTCAAAATTAGATTCCATCTCAGCTAAGAGATATCCTCTAATTTTCAAAAATCACTTCACAGAAACACTGTCTAAACACTGCTTTCACCAAAATGCTCATAACTCTCACAAATGAATGAATTTCTTTTCGTGCTATTAACCATAGCTTAATAACACACTAAAGAACATACCATCAACTATACAAAAGCCAATCTACAATAAAACATGTGCGCAAAACAAAATTGTACCTACTTTCCTGCTAATATCTAGAATATCATTGTGTTGACATCAATGACAATCCAAGTCATGAACGCAACAACAACTACTACAGAATGACTACCAAAATACTTTGCATTCATTCCTAACAATCTCCCCCATTGGCATTGATGGCAACATAGATGAAAAACATCCAATGTTCCAAAAATCCAATACTGCAACATCACTACAAAATATCAAATTAAATCTTGCTTCATTTTCCTATTCAGCTCTCTCATACAATCCACAATGTTTTTCATGTATATCTCTCCCCCATTGACATCAATGATAGAAATTTCATCACTAAGTCAACAACAACTTAATGTTAAAAGACACTTTTCAAAAAAATACAATAACAAGAGTCCTCATGACTCAACTCATAAACTCCCCCATAGAGGAAGTTCCAACAACCAATCCAGAAGAAAGATAGGGCTCATATACCACTGGATGGATGCAATCATCTACATTAATTCTCAAAAATAGGTTGGGGCATAACCCCAAGCATACCTCTTAGATACACAAATGTATCCTTAGGTAAAGGTTTTGTAAAAATATATGCTATCTGTTCCTTTGTGCTTATGTACTCCAATCTTACTTCTTTTGTTGCAACTTTCTCTCTTACAACATGATACTTGATCTCAATATGTTTAATCTTAGAATGTAAAACAAGATTTTTTGACATACTCACTGTACTGGTGTTATCACAATGTATAACAATAGGCTCATCAAACTTTATTCCAATATCCTTCAACATCTACTTCATCCAAATAATCTGATTACAATTATTTGCTGCTGCAACATATTCTACTTTTGTTGTATTTGTGAAGTACAATTTTACTTCTTACTTAACCAAGAGACCAATTTTCTTCCAAGAAAAAAGGCTCCACCACTAGTGCTTTTCTTGTCATCAACACTACCTCCCCAATCTACATCAGTATAGGCACATAAAGTAAAATCATCAGAATTCTTATACCATAATCCATAATCCATTGTTCCTTTCAAATATCTCAGTATCCTTTTTACTACTGCATAATGTGATTCTCTAGGTTCTGCTTGAAATCTTGCTACAATCCCAACTGAATGTGCTATATCAGGTCTTGTATGTGTCAAGTACTGCAATCCTCCAATCATAGATCTGTATTTTTTCTGCTCAACTGCTGGTGTCTCATCTTTGCTAGATAACTTATGTCTAGTTACCATAGGTGTTCCAACAGGTTTAGAATCTTCCATTCCAAATGTTTTCATTAAGTCATTCAAATACTTAGTCTGACTTACAAATATACCTTCCTTGCTTTGTGTTATCTGTAATCCCAAAAAATATTTCATTTCTCCAATCATGCTCATCTCAAATTCAATCTTCATTTCATCTGCAAATTTTTCACTAGCTTCATCTTCTCCTCCAAAGATAATATCATCAACAAATATAACTATAACCAACAAACCATTCTCAATTTCTTTTGTGTATAAGTTACTATCTGTTGTTCCTTTTATAAATCCCAATTTCAATAAATACTTATCCAATCTTGCATACCAGGTTCTAGGTGCTTGTTTTAATCCATATAAAGCTTTCTTTAACTTACATACCATATCTCCTTCTTGTGTCAAAGGAAAACCTTCAGGCTACTCAATGTAGACTTCTTCTTCCAATTCACCATTCAAAAATGCTGATTTCACATCCATCTGATACACTTTGAATTTTTTGTAAGTTGCATATGCTAGAAACATTCTCACTGCTTCAAGTCTGGCCACAGGTGCAAAAGTTTCTTCATAGTCAATTCCTTCTTTTTGTGAATATCCTTTACATACCAATCTTGATTTGTTTCTTATCACTTCTCCTTGTTCATTCATCTTGTTTCTGAATACCCACTTTGTTCCAATCACATTCTTGTCTTTAGGTCTAGGGACCAATTCCCATGTCTTGTTTTTTTCAATCTGCTCTAGTTCTTCTTTCATAGCAATAATCCAATGTTCATCTTCACAAGCTTCATTAGTAGTCTTAGGTTCAATTTGAAAAATCAAACATAAATGTACCTTATTTTGAGTCAAAACTCCTCTATCTAAACTTCCAATAACTTGCTCAACAGGGTGATGTCTTGAAGTATACCTATTAGGTGTCATAGTTACTAATCTTGTTCCAACTGTAGATTCTTCTCTACTTTCTTCTATGTTTTCTTCTCTATTTTCTTCTCTATTTTCTTCTCTATTTTCTTATGTATGACTTTCATTCAGCAAATCACTGTTAGTTTCAAAAAATAATTCTACATTTTCAATGTTAGGCTGAGGTTGTGCTTCTCCATCAGATTGATAATCAAGCATTCTTTCCTGAATTTTAAACTTCTCATCAACTTTTACATTTGCACTTTCAACAATAGTCTTAGTTCTTTTGTTATAACATCTATATGCTTTTCTTTTTAAAGAATATCCAAGAAATATTCCTTCATCACTTCTAGGATCAAACTTTCCTATATCATCATCTCTCTTTGTATAACATTTACTTCCAAAAATTCTAAAATACTTAACTGAGGGTGTATGTCCAAACCATAATTCATAAGGTGTCTTGTTTGTATCTGCTCTGATTTGTACTCTATTCATAGTGTATACTATTGTGTTCACTACTTCTCTCCAAAAAGTCTTAGCCAAATCATTTTCAAACAACATAGCTCTTGCTGCTTCAGTTATTGACCTGTTCTTTCTTTCTGCAATACCATTTTATTCTAGTGTTCTAGGGGCTAAAAGTTGTCTCTTAATACCATTCATTTCATAAAAGGTGTTAAACTCTCTAAATGTAAATTCACCACCTCTATCAGATCTTAGACACTTAATCTTCATTCTAGATTCATTCTCAATTTTTCTTTTCATGATCTTAAATTTATCAAATGCTTCAGATTTTTCTTTCAAAAATGCAATCCACATCATTCTTGTAAAATCATCAACAAGAATCATAAAATACCTTTCTCCATAGAATCCTCTAGTCCTAGTAGGACCACTCAAGTCTGTATGAACAATCTCCAGCTTCTCTGTCGATGTGAACTTCTTGTTGGGAAATGAACTCCTTTTCTACTTTTCCATCATACATTCTTTGCAAATCATGTTAGTAGATTTCATAATTCTAGGTAAATCTCTTACCGCAAGTGTAGTGCTCACCTTGACAATATTATCAAAGTTTATATGACAAAACCTTTTATGCCATAACCAACTGTCATCAATCTTAGTCATCAAACATGTCATCTTAGTAGGATTCAACTGAAATACATTACCTCTAGTTCTGGATCCTTTTCGAATCAGATTTCCATCTTTATCTTTTATCACACAAGTTTTCTCAGAAAACCAAACTTGATAACCCTTATCAGCAAATTGTCCAACGCTTAGTAGATTATGTCTCAATCCATCAACAAAGTAAACATCATCAGTGTTAGTCTTTCCATTAGGAGTAATAGATCCTATACCCTTAATCAAACAAGGTGCATTATTACCAACCCTAACAATTCCTCCATCATAATTATCTAACTTAACAAACTTTCTTTTATCTCCAGTCATATGATGTGAACAACCACTGTCTATAATCAAATCAGATTTCTTTTCAACTTGTGAAACTAATGCTTTTTCTTCCCTTTTATCAAATTCAGAACTTTCTTCTTTAATTGCTACAAATCCTATTTCCTCAAAGTTATCATTATCATTGTTACTTAAATGTCTTTCAATTCCTACTTCAAGATCTTCATCATTAGCATAATAACATTCTTTAGATCTCCTAGGTTTAAAGTTGCTTCTATACTTCTTAACTCTTTTAGGACATTTAGATGCAAAATGACCATATTCTTGACAAGTCCAACATTTAAAGATTTTCTTACCATCTGGTTCTCTTTTTACAAGTAATGCAATACCTTCTTTAATCTTCTTATCTTCCTCAGATTTAGATCTGCTACTACTGGCATAATCTCCATTCACACTAGTACTTCTTGTAGGTCTAATGTTAAGAGCACTGAATGTTGTTTCCATTCTAGGTAGCTCTCCTGATAATCTCAAGTTCATCTCTGTTGTTTCTAATCTTCCAAGAAGAGTCTCTCTTGAAAAGTTTGATGTACAAGGTATCACTTGTTCAAACATCTATGTTGTCTACTTGAATACTGGTGTCAAAGTTCTCAGAATTTTCCATATCACTTCATTCTCTATCTTATCACCTCCACAAGATTTTATTCCTATTACAATCTCAGACATCCTACCAATATAGCTTCTAATAGATTCATCTTCCATCATTCTGATATCTTCAAATGCACAAATCCAATTATGTAATCTAGCCTTCTTTGCATGTTCATCACCTTCAAAAGTAGAATGTAAAGCTTTCCAAATTGCATGAGATGTTTTCAAATAGCTTACCTGACTATATTCATTCTCTGATAGTGCTGACAAAAGTGCTTCTCTTGCAAGTATGTTACACATGAATAGATCTAGTTCATCTTTAGTTCCTACCTCTAGATTGTCTTCCTCAATGATAGTCTTCTCATTCTTTGTAATCAACCAATAACTTGGTCCTAAACACAATAGACGTGTCTTCATCTTTTCTTTCCAGCTATCAAAATTTACTCCATCAAACTTGGGGCTTTCTTTTCTGAAATTCACCATAGATCTCCTTAAGTTGTTAAAATTTTCTTTCAAGGACTTTCTTCTCTAATACCAATTGTTAGAAAGTAAAGATCCCCAAGATAACTAAGAGGGGGGGGTGAATCAGTTATCAGATAATTTAACCATTCAACTACTTTAAATAATATAATCAATGTACTAATCAATCATAGAAAGATAACCATACACAATTGCACAATAACACAAGATATGTTGACTAGGGAACCTCTTGAAAAGAGTAAACCCCGGTGAGAATGATGCCCACAAAATGATGCACTAATATGAAAGTTCCTTGTTAGAGGATGGACCCTATTAGGAGTCTTATGAAATACATTCAGTACATATAAATCCCTATTAGGAGATTTTGAATCCCTGTTAAAAGATTCTAACCTAGTTAAGAGTTTATGGAAGACAAAAGGACCCACTACCCAAACAGCTTCAAGGCAAGATCTCTGAACCCACTGTCCAAAAGATCTTAGAATTATTCAATAGAATAATATGAAATATATTACCTCCCTCACATTGTGCCAAAACCACACTCTCTGCTACACAAGATCACAATTCCAGATCTCTGTACTCACAAGTCTTCCTTCATCACTGAATTAGCTCTTTTCTTCACTTCATGCATATATTCACATCTCAACCTTCATAGTACATATTACAACAAGGAAAAAATTCCTTCTTATATACCAAACTCAAATAATTACAAATGAGTCAGTCCTCAATTACAAAATAATAAATTCTACACGCTACACACAGAATTTGACATAAAACTATCGGCTTTCAGATACTATAACTTTCTCCAAACATATCTTCAAAGTTTGTGCTATGAAAAACATCATCATTAATGAGTCTCCAACATCCCTTTAACTGCACAAAATCAGATTCCATCCCAGCTAAGAGATATCCTCCGATTTCTGAAAATCGCTTCACAGAAACACTGTCTAAACACTGCTTTCACCAAAATGCTCATAACTCTCACAAATGAATGAATTTATTTTTGCATTGTTAACCATAGGTTAATAACACACCAAAAAAAATACCATCAACTACACAAAATCCAATCTACAATACAACATGTGTGCAAAATAAAATTGTACCTACTTTCCTGCTAATATCTAGAATATCACTGTGTTGACATCAATGACAATCCAAGTCATGAATGGAACAACAACTGCTACAGAATGACTGCCAAAATACTTTTCATTCATTCCTAATAGAGTCACTTGCTTCATCTTCTCCCAGTCCTTGGGTCAATTCCAATGGTGCATCTTTATCTGTTTCTTTAACATATTTTTCTAGATTCTTCACAAATTTCTTTCTTTTCCTTTCTACAGTTGCAGCCATCAAATCCATAGTTATTTTTTATTTGGCTTCTTTGTATGTTCCAAAATAGGGTGCTTTTCTATCAAATTCTTTAGCTAAAAGGTCTGCAATAGTAGCTGTAGACTCATCAATATTTACTTCATAGGGAAATGGCATGAGCCATGAAACCCTTGATAAGACTGCTTATGCATAAGTGAAGTCTGTGTCAACTAGAAAACATATGTCCTTAGAATACTTCTCTACTAAAGACATAGGGAATCTACTCCTCTTCCTCATTTTATTTTTGAACTCAAAAAACTAGTTCTCCATTACACCATTAAAATTTTCTCCTATCTGACCTATGAACTCATTGATTTGAACTGTAATAGGTTTCTTCTTATCCTATATTACACCTCCAACAGTAGGAAAACACTTATGTATGTAAAAGAATAAACACACTAGAAAAGACCCAAACTTACACAAAATCTTTGCAGTCCAGATTGAGATGAGGTTCTCAGCAAGCTGAGTTAGCTGGAGCTCGACAAGATCAGAAGTTTGTCCCTTCTTGATGATTTTCCATGCCTGGTCCACTGCTATACAAGGGGCACTGTCCAACCGACTAGATTGGTAGAATTTGTGCGAGAGAACCCTAACTGCAAAGTCAATTTCTAGATTAGTGATGGTGTAAATTTTCATTCCATGTTTGTTCCAAGCTGCCTTAGTGTTCACCTGAATTTCTTCTTTACTTGAACACTTCAATTTTCTTTTTCCTAGAATTATAGGGTATCTAGTTACCCGATAGATCATTTCCTTTGTTATCTTTACCGGTCCATCTTCCAGCCATAATTGCATATCATGCACTCAACTTAACACCATCTTTATCCATTTAACCTTGAAATTCTATGCGAAATCTAGGGCATGCACTAACCCTTGCTCGTCAATTGATTTATGTTGCAGCTTCAACACTCCATTATCACATAATTTGTCATATGCTTCCCTAATCTCGTAATCTCTGATTTCTCTAATTTTGCACATATACCAAGACCTAATGTGTTTCATTATCAACACGTTCTCCAGAATTGAGGATAGGGGGCCAATAAGATCTCCTTTAATCACGGTTTTTGTAATTGCTCTAAATTTTTGTGGCTTACAAACTTCATTCCTTACCAGCTGCACATTGAAAAATTCCACCCCTTGTTTCTTCACTAACATAGATGATGATGATGCCATTTTAATTTGAAATTTCCAAAAAGAAAAGTTTCTTGGGTAGTGTACCTTTCTCGTAGGTGTTTTGCAAATAATTTTACTGATGGCACACTGAAAAAATTTGAAATCACCTTTAACAAACTGGTTGCTCACACTTTGAATCACTCAAAGAAATCTTAATTCACTTGGTGAAATAAAATGGGCAAAAAAATTTCGCTTTATAGATTCCAAAGAGTGGAATTAGGGCCTCATAAATGCTTCATACAAAATTTTAAGTGGAATATAGTTGTCTCGAAAAACCTATGTTAACCTCGGCTAACACAAGCTCAGTCAATATAGTCATTCAGACACAGCTTGGTGTACATCACATCTCAACTTCCACAGGTGCTTGGCATACATTGAAAACTTGGTCAAAACACTGAAGCTCGGCATCAAAAATGAAATTCTCTACTTTTCTCACATATGTCCTAATGCATCTTTTTTTATGCAAATATGGACTTTTACTCAACTTTATGTTAGGAACTAATGTAGTATAAAGCATTGTAAGACTCAATTCCAAACAGACCAACTTTGCTTAGTTAGAAGAAGTATGATCACTTGATCCATTAGATTGGCTGACCTCATATGTACTAGCTTCACTTGTGCTTTCTTCTTCTTTCTTCTTCCAAGTCTTATTCATCTGATTTCTTGCTTTCTCACGAATATCTTCATTTTGATTTTGATCATTGTTTGGCATAGGAGATCTACAATCTTTCTTTAGGTGTCCTATTTTGTTACACTTATAACATACCATGCTTCCATTCATCCAACTTTTGGATTTACCTCTGAAATGAGTCTTCATACAATTTTCTCCAATGTGCCCATATTTTCCACAATAATGATAGTTGTACCAAGTGTTATAATCTCAATTTTATGAGTTATTCTTCACAGGTGACTTAGTTTGTTCATTTGATGACCACTTAGGTTTAAATCTGCATTCAAATACTCTATGCCCATATTTCTGACAATTAAAACATTGACCTTAAAACTTTGGTGAGGTAGGTGGACTACTTACCTTAGACCTACATTCATCTGCCCGATGTCCATGTTTCTTACAGTTAAATCAATGTCCATTGAACTTAGGCTTAAAATCAGACTTACCATGTTTTCTCCTGCATATGTTGGTTGTAAGTCCTTTCTTTCCACAGTGATGACATGTGGGCTTTTTGTTCTTTGGTTTTTCATTCTTTTGTTCTCCATTCTTTGATGATCCCCCTTCTTTAGTAGATGATGAGTGCTCATTCAGTCCAAGTCTAGCTTTATCATCAAATCTTCTCAGTGATCTTAACCGCTCTTCAAATTATTTCATATCTTCATTAGGTTTTTTCATTCTTTCATTGATTTCCTTTTTAGATCTTAGTTCATTTCTTAGTTGGTCATTTTCAGATCTCAAATTGTTGATTTCCATATCTTTCCTACCCAACTCTTGATTAACCAGCAACAGTTGATTTACCATGTCTATTTGATTATTTTCCAACCTTTGCATGTCACTTGTCCTTTCATCTAGTCTCATTGCTATTTGTCTTTTATCTTCTTCAGCCATTGTCTTGTCCTCTTCAACTTTCTTTTTCTATTCAACTACTTCACAGAGTCTGACAGATTGAATTTCTTATTCTCTCCTTAGATTTCTAATGTCATCATTTAGTATGGTGTTTTTCTCCAGTAGCTCTTTTATGGATTTGTCACTTTCTACAGAGTTTCCATTGTCAAATAATCCAGTGGTATCTTCTTCATGGTATTATGTATCATTTTTCTGAATAGAAATTTCTCTCCTTCTGCTTAAGGATTTATTCAGTTCACCTTTGGCTACTTCTAGTTGTTGTAGTGCCAACTATACATCAATCTTTTGATTCTCTATGACCTTTCCCAGCTTGTAGACTTTCATCTCAAGATCTTTTTCTTCAAGTGGTTAGACTTTCTATGAGAAACCTTGGAGCTCTAATACCAATTGTTGGAAATATAGTTGTAAATGTGATACTAAGAGGGGGGGGTGAATCAGATATCACCAACTAAACCATTTATAAAAAATTTCATAGCATCAATAAAACTTCATCAAAATAAAGTATCTAACATACTAAGCAGGATTCATGAAAGTACTCATAACTCAGTAATTTTATTTACCCAGAAACCCTTGAAAGGTAAAATAGGGGTGGGGATGACACCCAAAAATCTTCACTACTACAGTAATAAGTTTGCCTGTTAGGGCTTACAAAATTTGATCAAAATATGATCTACCCTATGAGGGGTCTACCTTGTTAAGAGCTCAAAGACTTATATAGTCTACCTTGCTAAAGGATTTGAAACTTACAACAAAGTAAGCACTCTGTTAAGAGATTATAGTATGTTTTTTAGGACCACTCAGTTAAAATATTTACCCTGATACACTTGTTAGAATATCTTAGTACATGATCCTTTAGTTTGCACTTATATGGAGATTACAGATCTTCTCCTTATAGTATTGTTTTGATCTCTTCTATCAAGTTTATCTCTATTCTATCCTTCACTGCTTAACTTGGTCACTAAACTCTATCCTTCACTAATCTAAATGTACTTCTCTACTCATCCAATCATTCCCTTCACATCCTCTCTTTGTATCACATTTTAGAGTTTAGATCTTGTCCTTATATAGACAAAAAAATATCTTTATGATTCAAGATCTACGGTTTAGATTGACTCTTTTTCCACTTAAGCTTTACTAATTTCTTATTGGTTCTAAGTATTACATAGAGATCAATGATTACAAAATAGATGTGAAATCACCTTTGTGATTTCCTCAAAAAATAAAATACAAAACAAGAATGTCGGCCAAAACATTTTACCTCGATCATTGTGCCATAAAAAACTCATATATCATTTCTGGCTAACTTGGGATTCACTATACTTGGCATATGTTGATATCTCTATCACTCGATAATCATTTCTTACATAGCTTGGAAAAAACTTAACTTGGCTAATACAAAAATACATAGTTACCATTTATTTACTTGGTAGTACTACTGCTCAGTATGTATACATGACATAACTTGGCCTTTACATAATGACTCAGTTGTTGCGATGACCAACCATCATTACCTAGATAATGACTAAGTGTGAGGTACTAATAGTCAACAAAACTAAAGATATCTACAAAAAGTTGATAAAAACTATGGTTAATCATCTTGGCTTTGTCATCATAAATGAATTTAAGGCATTTATGAATAGGGGAAGCAACAACATGCATGGTATTCAACTAAGGCAAACCAAGCTTAACTTGAAATTGATCGGAAGTAGGAACAAAAACAAAGGTAGTGTTCACAATTTTACCACAAAGTTCAACCGAAAAGTCAATACAACCAAATGATGGATATAGAAAACCATTACAAGTTTGAATCTACACATCATATGTATCATAAGAATCACATTGCAAGTTTTTCATAAAATGATTTTCTTCAGTAATAACATTGACTAGTAATAACATTGACTAAGGATGTAGGATCAACTAGAAAACCATGTGTAGGTATCTTAGAAATCCTATCATAAATGTAAAGGGGACCATCATGAGCTTTAATAGTCTCAAAATTGTCAAAGGTAACCAAGAGTTCCTGAGGTCTTTTATTCTTAGGTCATTTTTGAGGTTTGGGTTGTGTTTTTAGTTTAGGTTGAGGTTTCTGTTTAACTTGAGGTGGAATTTGAGGTTGAGTTTGAGGTTGAGGTGGAGATACAGATTGTGACAAATCAACATCCTCCACATGGCTAACAATGTGATTAAGATCATCTATCTTTGAATCATAAACAATATCCATAGAAGATGGGTGAGCAATGATATTAGTATCATGTGTAGGTAAAGGATTCGTATAGATTTCAAGGTTTTGATTACGAGGAGAGACAAATTTGTTCCCACTACCATCAAAGTTATCAATAGATAAGGCATTAGAATTGATTAAGTCTTGAACCTTATGTTTTAAAGATTAAAACTTCTCGGTATCATGGCCATTTTGATGATGGTATTGACAAAATGCTTTAGGATCAAAAGATTTAGATGCAATCATAGTAGGTAAAAGAGGTCAAATAGGAGGTAAAGTAATCATATTAGCAGTTAAAAACCTATTCATAATATAATGTAATGATTTAGAGAGGAGAGTAAATGTATGATTCAAACAAAAATTAGTGGATCCAGAAGTGGCATTGTGAGATGCAAGAACAACTTGATCAACAACTGTATTCGCTTGTTTATTTATCTTGACGTAGTTTTTAGGCTTTTGAAATTTTTTTAGATTAGGAACAACATCACTCTTATCAACTAGAACATGAGCCATTTGGAGTGTTACTCTCAAATTCAATCACTTGTAATTGATAATGATGAAGCACTACACAAAGTTATTGAAAAGAGGTAAATTCAGTAAGCAGAATCTTATCTCTAACATCCTTTCACAAATTTGAAATAAACATATGTTGAATATCAATGTCAGGAACAAGATAAGAAATCTAAGCATGTAAATTCTTAAAGCTACCAATGAATTCAGTCAATTTTTCCTTAGTGTTTTGTTTACAATGCATCAAATCAATTAAAGACACTTGCGGACCAATGTTATTTTGAAATTGTTGAATAAAAGCATTTGCATGTTTTGGAAAAGAGTAAATAGAATAAGGAGGCAAGAAACAAAACCATTGCAAGGCCTTATCACAAAAGGTTCTAGAAAACAACTTGGCTAAAATCCTATGGTCATGAGCATAGTCACTACAAAGGATTTGAATTATTTTAACATGAGTAACGATCTCCTTTTTTGTTGTAACTCTCAAGACAAGGCATATCAATTTGTTGAGGAACAGGAGTACGAATGATGTCTAAGGATAAAGGACTTCCCATGTCACATGTAGGAATGTTAAACTTGTTTTGAGTTAAGGAAGCAAGTTGTTTTTGTAAAGATGACACAGTTTGAGCCAAAATGATGATTGTTGAATCGTTAGAGGAAATAGTAGGCATAGAAACATTAGAAACACTAGGTAAAGTATATGAAGTGTGATGTAGGAGCATCATGGGTGTAAGAGCAATCTTGCATCACCCAAAAAAAAAATATTTCTATTTTTGCATTCAATAAGGGCTATTTTACTGAAGAGCTGCTATTTATGGAAAGTTACTATTTTTGGTAATTTTTGCATGTGCTCAGAATGATCTGATTTCTTTCTTGGAGGTTCACTTTGGTCATATAAGTCTACTAGTAAAGTTTCATTGCCAGATCAAGTGTATATTAGAAGATATTGAAGATTTTCGGTATTGGCAGCAGGGTACAGAAACTTTGAACTCAGTTTTGAAGGCTTTAGAGGCCCCGGATGAGGTCAAAAATTTGGGTGATGGGCGTTTGCATGGGTCAAGCCTGTAGAGCGCTTCGTGACATTTCTAAAATGGGGTTATAATAGCCGATCGGGTCAACTAGTGATGACTTATGGTCTTCGGAAGTTGGGCCACCTGAAATGGTGAAAAATAATTTTCTTCAAAATTTATGTTCGGGTTTCAAAGGTTATCTTGTGCTGACTATGATGTAATAAAATGTAAAATAAAATAATTCTAAGTTTGGTCGGCCTTATTGGCTAAAATTCTGGAACCTTCCCAAGCAGTGGATAATTGCCTATATAAGGAAGGCTGTATTATTGTCTTAGGCAGTTCAGAATAGTTCTGGGTAGTAGATCTAGGTAATAGTTCGAGGCTTTGTCCTACAAAATATTGTAAGGGAATGCCCATGTGGCTTTGCATATTGTAATTCTGAAAGTTTGTAATTCCACATTTGTGGAGATAATAAGAAGCCAATATTCTGTTCTTGCATATTGTTGTTTCTCTATTTCTATTATGTGTTTGTGGTATTAAGGAGAGCACCCTTCATCAAGTGGTATAAGAGCAGGAGTTCTTGAGTGTGTAAATAGATCACTGACTATGAGGCAGTTTGCACCAGGACCCTGGTTAGGGTTTAAGTGTGCATCATGAAAATGCCTCCATGAAGAGAACGTGTTGGAAGAGCTGGTGCTGTGACACCTGAGGTTAGAGAGCTGCAGAGACAAGTGCGAGCATTGCAAGAAGAGATTCGCAGAGGATTGAATCTTAATGTCAGAGATGAAAGCGAGGATGAAGCTGAAGAAGAATATCAAGAAGGAGAAGTCAAAATTGTGAACCAGGAGGAAGAAAGACTTTTGCGGGCCATTTCCAAGATTGGGAAAAGACTTAAGTTTGAGGTTCCTACTTTCTCTGGAAATCTTAACCCAGAAGAACTGATCGACTGGATTAATGAATGTGATGAATATTTTGAGTATGAAGATGTTGAGGATCTTGATAGGGTCAAATTTGCAAAGGCCAGACTGAAAGGTCATGCGAAGATATGGTGGCAAGAGATTCAGTTGGAACGAAATAGAAGGGGAAAGGAGAAAATCACGAGATGGGATCGGATGGTGGATAAATTAAAGTGACAGTTCATTCTTGTTGATTATGAGCTAGACCTACTGAAGAAAATGCAAAGTTTGAAGCAAGCAGAAAAATCTGTTCAGGCGTATACAGAGGAGTTCTATCGACTTCTCATCAGAACAGGCCATGCAGAAGCTGATAAAAAGAAAGTTGCCCGATACCTTAATGGGTTAAGGCCAAGCATTTAGGAGGAGCTGAATCTGGTTCAAATGAATAGTATTGAAGAGGCATACAAGTTTTCCCTAAAAGTAGAGGAAAAGCTGAACAAGAAGTTTGAAAGCAGACAAAACGGAAGAGGTCACGGTGGACGATCTGGTGGACGGTCATATGGTGGCCGAAATGAAGATCCGAAAAAGAAGGATGAGGCCTGTAGCAGTCAGAATCAGTGAGAAAATAATTCCAATCACTTCCAGGATCAGAATAATAGAGATCAGAGAGGAAGAGGAAGAGGACAAGGATCTCGAAGAGGTGGCTTTCGTGGAACATGTTTTCACTGTGGAGAAGAAGGTCATAGGGCATTTGAATGTCCTCAGTGCCAAGGAAGAATAGATAGGAGAAATGAAGGCCAGGCCAGAGTTGCACATGTCGATGAAGATGCTAGATCATCAAATTCTGAAGATGCTGAAAGAGGAGAAATGCTAATTAACACAAGAGTCTTGCTGAGTGGTGAGAATGAACCTGAACAAAGGAGGAGCCTATTTCGCACTAGATGCAAGTGTGAGGGTAAATATTGTGATGTGATTATCGATAGTGGAAGCACTAACAATTTGGTGTCAGAAGAGATGGTGAAAAAGTTAAAGCTCAAGAGAAAAAAATACCCACATCCATATCGGATTGCCTGGGTGTAGGATGACCACAAGGTCATGGTCAGCGAACAGTGCCTGGTAAAGTTCAAGATCGGCGGGTACCAAGATGAGGTACTATGCGATATCATCTCTATGGATGCATGTCATATGTTGTTGGGTAGACCATGGCAGTTTGACAGATGTGTTTTACATGATGGTCGTGCGAATACCTATTCCCTGACAAAGGATGGAGTGTGACATAAGCTAAAACCATTGAAGGAGACTGAAGAAAAGGTATGTGGTAATGCAAGGATAACTTTTGTTGATGGAAGAAATTTTTTAGATGGTATGAAGCATGAGCATGTATGTTTTGCTTTAATTCCAAAAGCTAGTAAAGAGGAAGTAGAAGATGTTCCTGTAAAAGTTGCAGATTTATTGAATGAGTTTTAGGATATTGTATCCGATAATGTGCCTGATGGATTACCACCAGTCAGGAAGATCAATCATCAAATGGACTTGATCTTAGGAGCGAGTTTGCCGAATAAGGCAGCACACAGAATGACACTTGTAGAAAGTGAGGAGTTGAACAGACAAGTACATGAGTTGTTACAGAAAAGATTGATCCATGAGAGCCTGAGTCCCTGTGTTGTACCAGTGGTATTAGCACCGAAGAAGAAAGGAGAATGGAGGATGTGTACAGATTCTTGGGCAATAAATAAGATCATAATCAAGTACAGGTTTCCATTACCATGAATGGATGATATTATGAACTGTTTGAGTGGAGCTGTGTATTTCTCAAAGATAGATCTGAAGAGTGGATATCATCAGATTCGGATCAGAGAAGGAGATAAATGGAAGACTGCCTTCAAGACAAAAGAAGGACTATATCAGTGGTTAGTCATGCCTTTTGGGCTAACCAATGCACCGAGCACTTTCATTCGGCTCACGAACGAGGTTATGAAAGAATTTCTAGGTAAGTTTGTCATTGTTTACCTAGATGATATTCTGATCTTTAGTAAGACATTGGAGGAGCATATGATGCATATTCGTATGGTATTTGGGAAGTTGAGAGAAGATAAATTATTGATTAATTTGAAGAAGTGCAGTTTTGTGAAGAAAGAGTTAGTGTATTTGGGATTTGTAGTTTCAGCAGAAGGTCTAAAAATGGACCCAGAGAAGGTACAAGCTATCCTTGAATGGCCTACTCCAAGGAGTGCTACTAAGGTAAGATCTTTTCATCGTCTAACTATCTTTTACAGAAATTTTATCAGAAATTTTAGCAGTATTTGTGGACCCTTGACTGAAACAATGAGAGGGGATAGAAAAGAGTTTAAGTGGACTAATGGGGCAGAAAAGAGTTTTCAATTGTTGAAACAAAAAGTTACAGAAGAACCTATTTTAGCACTTCCAAATTTTAATAAGGTGTTTCAAGAAGATTGTGATGCTAGTGGTACTGCAATAGGAGCTGTTATGAGCCAAGAAGGTAAACCTGTTGCTTATTTCAGTGAGAAGTTAAATGATGCCAAGAGGAAATATTCTGTTTATGATGAGGAATTTTATGCTATAGTTCAGGCATTAAAGAAGTGGAGACATTATCTACTTCTTAAAGAGTTTGTTTTATATACTGATCATCAAGCTTTGTAATATTTGAATAGTCAAGGAAATTTGAATCAGAGGCATTTAAAATGGGTTGAGTTTTTGCAGAGTTATACATTTATTTTAAAACACAAGAGTGGAAAGTCTAATAAGGTTGCAGATGCTCTTAGCAGAGGGCAACTATTGGTGATAGAAATGCAGATTGAAGTGGTTGGGTTCAAGGAACTCAAGAATTTGTATCCAGAGGATCCTATTTTGGTGAATCTTGAAAAGCTTGTATAGAACCTGTTACTCTAGACAGGATGAAATGGCTAATTTTATCATCCAAGATGATATGCTATTCAGAGGGAGTCAGTTGTGCATTCCACGAAGTTGTATGAGGGAGAATCTCATCAAGGAGAAGCATAGCGGAGGATTGGCTAGACATTTTGGTCATGATAAAACCCTTTCTTTGGTTAGTGAGAATTATTATTGGCCACAATTGCAGCAAGATGTGAAGAAGTTTGTACAGAGTTGCAGAATATGTCAAATGGCGAAAGGAGTGAAACAGAATACAAGGTTGTATCAGCCATTACCTATACCAAAGAAGCCTTGGGAGGATATCAGTATGGACTTTGTTCTTGGTTTACCGAGGACACAGCAGGGACATGATTCAATTTTTGTAGTAGTTGACAGATTTTCAAACATGGCACATTTCATTCCCTGCAAGAAGACTAATGATGTTGTTCATGTAGTAGAATTATTTTTCAGAGAAGTAGTGAGACTTCATGATTTTTCAAAGACCATAGTTTCAGATCGGGACACTAAGTTTGTTGGATATTTCTGGCGAACATTGTGGAAGAAGTTGAAGATAGATTTGAAGTTCAGTTCATCACATCACCCACAGAATGATGGACAGACAGAGGTGGTGAATAAGAGTTTGGGAAATTTGCTGAGATGTTTGGTTGGAGATAAGCCAACAGGATGGGATTTGATTTTAGCACAGGCAAAATTTGCATACAATAATTCTGTCAACAGGAGCACTGGTAAATCACCATTCCAGATTGTATATGGAAGTAGCCCAAGAAATGCATCTAAATTGAAGAAGATAGATAAAGGAGAAATAAGTAGTGTTGAAGCTGAGAATTTTGCAGAACACTTGAAGAACTTCCATGAGGAGGTGAGGAAGCATATTACCAAGATGAATGCATAGTATAAAGCTAAGGCAGATGAGAAAAAGAGGTATAAAGAATGTCAGGTTGGTGATGAAGTTATGGTTCATTTGCGGAAGGAGCGGTTTCCAGTTGGTACATATAACAAGTTGAAAATGAAGAAGTTTGGACCATGTAAGATATTGAAGAAGCATGATTCAGGAAATGCATATGAGGTAGAATTGCCTAGTGAGCTGAATATTTCACCAGTGTTTAACATTTCAGATCTGACAGAGTATCATGAAGGAGGTGTTGAAGATGAGATCACAACAGCACAGTGGAGTATTCCAACAACTAGTTCAGACACTAAGGAGATCGAAGATATACTAGACAGTCATGTTGGTAGAAGCACAAGGAATAGGACATATGAAGAGTATTTGGTCAAATGGAAATGACGACCTATTGAAGATTCATCATGGCTGACAAAGGAGGAGGTTAGCTGTCTTGGTTTTCCTCTACACACCTGAGTCGTAACAGGGTCACTTCTCAAATTACCCTGAGTGTCTAATGCAGGAGCATCCTAGGTGTAAGAGCAATCTTGCATCACCCAAAAAAAAAAATATTTCTATTTTTGCAATCAATAAGGGCTATTTTAGTGTAGAGCTGCTATTTATGGAAAGTTACTATTTTTGGTAATTTTTATATGTGATCAGAATGATCTGATTTCTTTCTTGCAAGTTTATTTTGGTCATATAAGTCTGCCAGTAAAGTTTCATTGCCAGATCAAGTGTATATTGGAAGATATTGAAGATTTTTGGTATTGGCAGCAAGGTACAAAAATTTTAAATTTAGTTTTGAAGGCTTTAGAGGCACCGGATGAGGTCAAAAATTTGGGTGACGGGCACTTGCGCGGGTCAAGCCTGTAGAGTACTTCGTGGCATTTCTGAAATGGGGTTATAATAGCCAATCGGGTCAACTGGTGATGACTTATGGTCTTCAGAAATTGGGCCACCTGAAATGGCCAAAAATAATTTTCTTCAAAATTTCTGTTCGGGTTTCAAAGGTTATCTTGAGCTGACTATGATGTAATAAAATGTAAAATAAAATAATTCTAAGTTTTGTTGGCCTTATTGGCTAAAATTCTGAAACCTTTCCAAGCGGTGGATAATTGCCTATATAAGGAAGGCTGTATTATTGTCTTAGGTAGTTCAGAATAGTTCTGGGTAGTAGATCTGGGTAATAGTTCGAGGCTTTGTCCTACAGAATATTGTAAGGGAATGCCCATGTGGCTTTGCATATTGTAATTCTGAAAGTTTGTAATTCCACATTTGTGGAGATACTAAGAAGCCAATATTCTGTTCTTACATATTGTTGTTGTTTCTCTATTTCTATTATGTGTTTGTGGTATTAAAGGGAGTACCCTTCATCAAGTGGTATCAGAGCAGGAGTTCTTGAGTGTATAAATAGATCACCGACTGTGAGGCAGTTTGCACCAGGACCCTGGTTAGGGTTTCAGTGCGCATCGCAAAAATGCCTCCACGAACAGAACGTGGCGGAAGAGCTGGTGCTGTGACACCTGAGGTTAGAGAGCTGCAGAGACAAGTGCGAGCATTGCAAGAAGAGATTCGTAGAGGAATGAATCTTAATGTCAGAGATGAAAGTGAGGATGAAACTGAAGAAGAATATCAAGAAGGAGAAGTCAAAATTGTGAACCAGGAGGAAGAAAGACTTTTTAAGGCCATTTTCAAGATTGGGAAAAGACTTAAGATTGAGGTTCCTACTTTTTCTGTAAATGTTAACCCAGAAGAATTGATCGACTAGATTAATGAATGTGAGAAATATTTTGAGTATGAAGATGTTGAGGATCCTGATAGGGTCAAATTTGCAAAGGCTAGACTGAAAGGTCATGCGAAGATATGGTGGTAAGAGATTTAGTTGGAATGAAATAGAAGGGGAAAGGAGAAAATCACGAGATGGGCTCGGATGGTGGATAAATTGAAGCGATAGTTCATTCCTATTGATTATGAGCTTGACCTACTGAAGAAAATGCAAAGTTTGAAGCAAGCAGAAAAATCTGTTCAGGATTATACAGGGGAGTTCTATCAACTTCTCATCAGAACAGGCCATGCAGAAGCTGATAAAGAGAAAGTTGCCCGATACCTTAATGGGTTAAGGCCAAGTATTTAGGAGGAGCTGAATCTGGTTTGAATGAACAGTATTGAAGAGACATACCAGTTTTCCCTAAAAGTAGACAAAAAGCTGAACAAGAAGTTTGAGAGCAGACAAAACGGAAGAGGTCGCGGTGGACGATCTGGTGGACGGTCATATGGTGGCCGAAATGAAGATCCAAAAAAGAAGGATGAGGCCAGTAGCAGTCAGACTCAGCTAGGAAATAATTTCAATCACTTTCAGGATTAGAATAATAGAGATCAGAGAGGAAGAGGAAGAGGAAAAGGATCTGAAAGAGGTGGCTTCCGTGGAACATGTTTTCACTTTGGAGAAGAAGGTCATAGGACATTTGAATGTCCTCAGCGCCAAGGTAGAATAGACAGAAGAAATGAAAGCTAGGCCAGAGTTGCACATGTCGATGAAGATGCTAGATCATCAAATTTTGAAGATGCTGAAAGATGAGAAACGCTAATTAACAGAAGAGTCTTGCTGAGTGGTGAGAATGAACCTGAACAAAGGAGGAGCCTATTTCACACTAGATGCAAGTGTGAGGGTAAATGTTGTGATGTGAGTATCGATAGTGGAAGCACTAACAATTTGGTGTCAGAAGAGATGGTGACAAAGTTGAAGCTCAAGAGACAAAAACACCCACATCCATATCAGATTGCCTAGGTGCAGGATGACCACAAGGTCATGGTCAGCGAACAGTGCCTGGTAAAGTTCAAGATCGGCGGGTACCAAGATGAGGTACTATGCGATATCATCTCTATGGATGCATGTCATATGTTGTTGGGTAGACCATGATAGTTTGATAGATGTGTTGTACATGATGGTCGTGTGAATATCTATTCCTTGACAAAGGATGGAGTGCGACATAAGCTAAAACCGTTGAAGGAGACTGAGAAAAGGTATGTGGTAATGCAAGGATAACTTTTGTTGATGGAAAAAATTTTCTAGATGGTATGAGGCATGAGCATGTATGTTTTGCTTTAATTCTAAAAGCTGGTAAAGAGGAAGTAGAAGATGTTCCTGTAGAAGTTACAGATTTATTGAATGAGTTTTAGGATATTATATCCAATAACGTGCCTGATGGATTACCACCAGTCAGGAAGATCAGTCATCAGATGGACTTGATCCCAGGAGTGAGTTTTCCGAATAAGGTAGTACACAGAATGACACCTGCAAAAAGTGAGGAGTTGAATAGACAAGTACATGAGTTGTTACAGAAAGGATTAATCCGTGAGAGCCTGAGTCCCTGTGCTATACCAGCTGTATTAGCACCGAAGAAGAATGGAGAATGGAGGATGTGTAGAGATTCTAGGGCAATAAACAAGATCACAATCAAGTACAGGTTTCCATTGCCACGAATGGATGATATTATGGACTATTTAAGTGGAGCTGTATATTTCACAAAGATAGATCTGAAGAGTGGATATCATCAGATTCGGATCAAAGAAGGAGATGAATGGAAGACTTCCTTCAAGACAAAGGAAGGACTATATGAGTGGTTAGTCATGCCTTTTGGGCTAACCAATGCACCGAGCACTTTCATGCGGCTCATGAATGAGGTTCTGAAAGAATTTCTAGGTAAGTTTGTCATTGTTTACCTAAATGATATTCTGATCTTTAGTAAGACATTGGAGGAGCATATGATGCATATTCATATGGTATTTGAGAAGTTGAGAGAAGATAAATTGTTGATTAATTTGAAGAAGTGCAGTTTAGTGAAGAAAGAGTTAGTGTATTTGGGATTTGTAGTTTCAGTAGAAGGTCTAAAAATGGACCTAGAGAAGGTACAGGCTATCCTTGAATAGCCTACCCCAAGGAGTGCTATTGAGGTAAGATCTTTTCATGGTCTAGCTAGCTTTTACAGAAAGTTTATCAAAAATTTTAGCAGTATTTGTGGACCCTTGACTGAAACAATGAGAGGGGATAGAAAAGAGTTTAAGTGGACTAATGGGGCAGAAAAGAGTTTTCAATTGTTGAAACAAAAAGTTATAGAAGAACCTGTTTTAGCACTTCCAGATTTTAATAAGCTATTTCAAGTAGATTGTGATACTAGTGGTACTGCAATAGGAACTGTTATGAGCCAAGAAGGTAAACCTGTTACTTATTTCAGTGAGAAGTTAAATGATGCCACGAGGAAATATTCTATTTATGATCAAAAATTTTATGCTATAGTTGAGGCATTAAAGAAGTGGAGACATTATCTACTTTTTAATGAATTTATTTTGTATACTGATCATCAAGCTTTGAAATATTTGAATAGTCAAGGAAAGTTGAATCAAAGGCATTTGAAATAGGTTGAGTTTTTGTAGAGTTATACATTTGTTTTGAAACATAAGAGTGGAAAGTCTAATAGGGTTGTAGATGCTCTTAGCAGAAGGTAACTATTACTGACAGAAATGCAGATTGAAGTGGTTGGGTTCAAAGAACTCAAGAATTTGTATCCAGAGGATCCTGATTTTGGTGAAGCTTGGAAAGCTTGTACAGAACCTGTTACTCTAGACAGGATGAAATGGCTGGATTTTATCATCCAAGATGATATGCTATTCAGAGGGAGTCAGTTGTGCATTTCATGAAGTTCTATGAGGGAGAATCTCATCAAGGAGAAGCATAGCGGAGGATTGGCTGGACATTTTGGTCATGATAAAACCCTTTCTTTGGTTAGTGAGAATTATTATTAGCCACAATTGCAGCAAGATGTGAAGAAGTTTGTACAGAGTTGCAGAATATATCAAATGGCGAAAGGAGTGAAGAAGAATACAGAGTTGTATTAGCCATTACCTGTACCAGAGAAGCCTTGGGAGTATATTAGTATGGACTTTATTCTTGGTTTACCGAGGACACAACGGGGACATGATTCAATTTTTGTAGTAGTTGACAGATTTTCAAAGATGGCACATTTCATTCCCTGCAAGAAGACTAATGATGCTGTTCATGTAGCAGAATTATTTTTCAAAGAAGTAGTAAGACTTCATGGTTTGCCAAAGACCATAGTTTTAGATCGGGACACTAAGTTTGTTGGATATTTCTTGCGAACATTGTGGAAGAAGTTGAAGATAGATTTGAAGTTCAGTTCATCACATCACCCACAGACTGATGGACAGACAAAGGTGGTGAATAGGAGTTTAGGAAATTGGCTTGAGATGTTTGATTGGAGATAAGTCAACAGGATGGGATTTGATTTTACCACAGGTAGAATTTGCATACAATAATTCTGTCAACAGGAGCACTGGTAAATCACCATTCCAAATTGTATATGGAAGTAGTCCAAAAAATGCATCTGAATTGAGGAAGATAGATAAAGGAGAAATAAGTAGTGCTGAAGCTGAGGATTTTGCAGAATACTTGAAGAACATCCATGAGGAGGTGAGGAAGCATATTACCAAGATGAACGCATAGTATAAGGCTAAGGCAGATGAGAAAAGGAGCTATAAGGAATTTCAAGTTGGTGATGAAGTCATGGTTCATTTGCGGAATGAGCGATTTTCAGTTGGTACATATAACAAGTTGAAAATGAAGAAGTTTGGACCATGTAAGATATTGAAGAAGCATGATTCAGGAAATGCATATGAGGTAGAATTGTCTAGTGAGCTGAATATTTCACCAGTGTTTAACATTTCAGATCTGATAGAATATCATGGAGGTGTTGAAGATGAGATCACAGCAACACAGTGGAGTATTCCAGCAACTAGTTCAGACACTAAGGAGATCGAAGATATACTGGACAGTCATGTTGGTAGAAGCACAAGAAATGGGACATATGAAGAGTATTTGGTCAAATGGAAAGGATGACCTGTTGAAGATTCATCATAGCTGACAACGGAGGAGGTTAGCCATCTTAGTTTTCCTCTGCACACCTGAGTCGTGACAGGGTCACTTCTTAAATTACTTCAGGTGTCTGATGCAGGAGCATCCTGGGTGTAAGAGCAATCTTGCATCACCCAAAAAAAAAATATTTCTATTTTTGCATTCAATAAGGGCTATTTTAGTGCAGAGCTGCTATTTATGGAAAGTTACTATTTTTGGTATTTTTGCATGTGCTTAGAATGATCTGATTTCTTTCTTGGAGGTTCATTTTGATCATATAAGTTTGCCAGTAAAGTTTCATTGTCAGATCAAGTGTATATTCGAAGATACTGAAGATTTTCGGTATTGGCAGCAGGGTACAGAAACTTTGAACTCAGTTTTGAAGGCTTTAGAGGCCCCAGATGAGGTCAAAAAATTGGGTGATGGGCACTTGCGTGGATCAAGCCTGTAGAGCGCTTCGTGACGTTTCTGAAATGGGGTTATGATAGCCGATCAAGTCAACTGGTGATGACTTATGGTCTTCGGAAGTTGGGCCACCTGAAATGGTGAAAAATAATTTTCTTCAAAATTTATGTTCGGGTTTCAAAGGTTATCTTGAGCTGACTATGATGTAATAAAATATAAAATAAAATAATTCTAAGTTTGGTCGGCATTATTGGCTAAAATTCTGGAACCTTCCCAAGCGGTGGATAATTGCCTATATAAGGAAGGTTGTATTATTGTCTTAGGCAGTTCAGAATAGTTCTAGGTAGTAGATCTGGGTAATAGTTCGAGGCTTTGTCCTACAGAATATTGTAAGGGAATGCCCATGTGGCTTTGCATATTGTAATTCTGAAAGTTTGTAATTCCACATTTGTGGAGATAATAAGAAGCCAATATTTTATTCTTGCATATTGTTGTTGTTTCTCTATTTCTGTTATGTGTTTGTGGTATTAAGGGGAGCACCCTTCATCAAGTGGTATCAGAGCAGGAGTTCTTGAGTGTGTAAATAGATCGCCGACTGTGAAGCAATTTGCACCAGGACCGTGGTTAGGGTTTCAGTGCGCATCGTAAAAATGCCTCCACGAAGAGAACGTGGCGGAAAAGCTGGTGCTGTGACACCTGAGGTTAGAGAGCTGCAGAGACAAGTGTGAGCATTGCAAAAAAAGATTCACAGAGGAATGAATCTTAATGTCAGAGATGAAAGCGAGGATGAAGCTGAAGAAGAATATCAAGAAGGAGAAGTCGAAATTGTGAACCAGGAGGAAGAAAGACTTTTTCGGGCCATTTTCAAGATTGGGAAAAGACCTAAGATTGAGGTTCCTACTTTTTCTAGAAATCTTAACCCAGAAGAATTGATCGACTGGATTAATGAATGTGAGGAATATTTTGAGTATGAAGATGTTGAGGATCCTGATAGGGTCAAATTTGCAAAGGCCAGACTGAAAGGTCATGCGAAGATATGGTGGCAAGAGATTCAGTTGGAACGAAATAGAAGGGGAAAGGAGAAAATCATGAGATGGGATTAGATGGTGGATAAATTGAAGTGACAATTCATTCCTATTGATTATGAGCTTGACCTACTGAAGAAAATACCAAGTTTGAAGCAAGCAGGAAAATCTATTCAGGAATATACAGAGGAGTTCTATCGACTTCTCATCAGAATAGGCCATGCAGAAGCTGATAAAAAAAAGTTGCCCGATACCTTAATGGGCTAAGGCCAAGCATTCAGGAGGAGCTGAATCTGGTTCGAATGAACAATATTGAAGAGGCATACTAGTTTTCCTTAAAAGTAGAGGAAAAGCTAAACAAGAAGTTTGAGAGCAGACAAAATGGAAGAGGTCGCGGTGGATGATCTGGTGGACGGTCATATGGTGGCCGAAATGAAGATCCGAAAAAGAAGGATGAGGCCTGTAGCAGTCAGAATCAGTGAGAAAATAATTCCAATCACTTCCAGGATCAGAATAATAGAGATCAGAGAGGAAGAGGAAGAGGACAAGGATCTCGAAGAGGTGGCTTTCGTGGAACATGTTTTCACTGTGGAGAAGAAGGTCATAGGGCATTTGAATGTCCTCAGTGCCAAGGTAGAATAGACAAGAGAAATGAAGGCCAGGCCAGAGTTGCACATGTCGATGAAGATGCTAGATCATCAAATTCTGAAGATGCTGAAAGAGGAGAAATGCTAATTAACACAAGAGTCTTGCTGAGTGGTGAGAATGAACCTGAACAAAGGAGGAGCCTATTTCGCACTAGATGCAAGTGTGAGGGTAAATATTGTGATGTGATTATCGATAGTGGAAGCACTAACAATTTGGTGTCAGAAGAGATGGTGAAAAAGTTAAAGCTCAAGAGAAAAAAATACCCACATCCATATCGGATTGCCTGGGTGCAGGATGACCACAAGGTCATGGTCAGCGAACAGTGCCTGGTAAAGTTCAAGATCGGCGGGTACCAAGATGAGGTACTATGCGATATCATCTCTATGGATGCATGTCATATGTTGTTGGATAGACCATGGCAGTTTGACAGATGTGTTTTACATGATGGTCGTGCGAATACCTATTCCCTGACAAAGGATGGAGTGCGACATAAGCTAAAACCATTGAAGGAGACTGAAGAAAAGGTATGTGGTAATGCAAGGATAACTTTTGTTGATGGAAGAAATTTCCTAGATGGTATGAGGCATGAGCATGTATGTTTTGTTTTAATTCTAAAAGCTGGTAAAGAGGAAGTAGAAGATGTTCCTGTAAAAGTTGCAGATTTATTGAATGAGTTTTAGGATATTGTATCTGATAACGTGCCTGATGGATTACCACTAGTCAGGAAGATCAGTCATCAGATGGACTTGATCCCAGGACTGAGTTTGCCGAATAAGGCAGCACACAGAATGACACCTACAAAAAGTGAGGAGTTGAACAGACAAGTACATGAGTTGTTACAGAAAGGATTGATCCGTGAGAGCCTGAGTCACTGTGTTGTACCAGTAGTATTAGCACCGAAGAAGAATGGAGAATGGAGGATGTGTACAGATTCTATGGCAATAAACAAGATCACAATCAAGTACAGGTTTCCATTACCACAAATAGATGATATTATAGACTGTTTGAGTGGAGCTGTGTATTTCTCAAAGATAGATCTAAAGAGTGGATATTATCAGATTCGGATCAGAGAAGGAGATGAATGGAAGACTGCCTTCAAGACAAAGGAAGGACTATATGAGTGGTTAGTCATGCCTTTTGGGCTAACCAATGCACCGAGCACTTTCATGCAGCTCATGAACGAGGTTCTGAAAGAATTTTTAGGTAAGTTTGTCATTGTTTACCTAGATGATATTCTGATCTTTAGTAAGACATTGGAGGAGCATATGATGCATATTCGTATGGTATTTGAGAAGTTGAGAGAAGATAAATTGTTGATTAATTTGAAGAAGTGCGGTTTTGTGAAGAAAGAGTTAGTGTATTTGGGATTTATAGTTTCAGCAGAAGGTCTAAAAATGGACCCAGAGAAGGTACAGGCTATCCTTGAATGGCCTACTCCAAGGAGTGCTACTGAGGTAAGATCTTTTCATGGTCTAGCTAGCTTTTACAGAAAGTTTATCAGAAATTTTAGCAGTATTTGTGGACCCTTGACTGAAACAATGAGAGGGGATAGAAAAGAGTTTAAGTGGACTAATGGGGTAGAAAAGAGTTTTCAATTGTTGAAACAATAAGTTACAGAAGAGCTTGTTTTAGCACTTCCAGATTTTAATAAGCTGTTTCAAGTAGATTGTGATGCTAGTGGTACTGCAATAGGAGCTGTTATGAGCCAAGAAGGTAAACCTGTTGCTTATCTCAGTGAGAAGTTAAATGATGCCAAGAGGAAATATTCTATTTATGATGAGGAATTTTATGCTATAGTTCAGGCATTAAAGAAGTTGAGACATTATCTACTTAAGAAGTTTGTTTTGTATATTGATCATCAAGCTTTGCAATATTTGAATAGTCAAGGAAAGTTGAATCAGAGGCATTTGAAATGGGTTGAGTTTTTGCAGAGTTATACATTTGTTTTGAAACATAAGAGTGGAAAATCTAATAGGGTTGTAGATGCTCTTAGCAGAAGGCAACTATTGCTGACAGAATACAAATTGAAGTGGTTGGGTTCAAGGAACTCAAGAATTTGTATCCAGAGGATCCTGATTTTAGTGAAGCTTGGAAAGCTTGTACATAACCTGTTACTCTAGACAGGACAAAATGGCTGGATTTTATCATCCAAGATGATATGCTATTCAGAGGGAGTCAGTTGTGCATTCCACGAAGTTGTATGAGGGAGAATCTCATCAAGGAGAATCATAGCGGACGATTGGCTAGACATTTTGGTCGTGATAAAACCCTTTCTTTGGTTAGTGAGAATTATTATTGGCCACAATTGCAGCAAGATGTGAAGAAGTTTGTACAGAGTTGCAGAATATGTCAGATGGCAAAAGGAGTGAAGCAGAATATAGGGTTGTATCAACCATTACCTGTACCAGAGAAGCCTTGGGAGGATATCAGTATGGACTTTGTTCTTGGTTTACCGAGAACACAGCGGGGACATGATTCAATTTTTGTAGTAGTTGATAGATTTTCAAAGATGGCACATTTCATTCCCTGCAAGAAGACTAATGATGTTGTTCATGTAGCAGAATTATTTTTCAGAGAAGTAGTGAGACTTCATGGTTTGCCAAAGACCATAGTTTCAGATCGGGACACTAAGTTTGTTGGATATTTCTGGCGAACATTGTGGAAGAAGTTGAAGATAGATTTGAAGTTCAGTTCATCACATCACCCACAGACTGATGGATAGACAGAGGTGGTGAATAGAAGTTTGGAAAATTTGTTGAGATGTTTGGTTGGAGATAAGCCAACAGGATAGGATTTGATTTTACCACAGGCAGAATTTGCATACAATAATTCTGTCAACAGGAGCACTGGTAAATCACCATTCCAAATTGTATATGGAAGTAGTCCAAAAAATGCATCTGAATTGAGGAAGATAGATAAAGGAGAAATAAGTAGTGCTGAAGCTGAGAATTTTGCAGAACACTTGAAGAACATCCATGAGGAGGTGAGGAAGCATATTACCAAGATGAATGCATAGTATAAGGCTAAGGCAGATGAGAAAAGGAGGTATAAGGAATTTCAAGTTTGTGATGAAGTCATGGTTCATTTGCGAAAGGAGCGGTTTCCAGTTGGTACATATAACAAGTTGAAAATGAAGAAGTTTGGACCATGTAAGATATTGAAGAAGCATGATTCAAGAAATGCATATGAGGTAGAATTGCTTAGTGAGCTGAATATTTCACCAGTGTTTAACATTTCAGATCTGACAGGGTATCATGAAAGAGGTGTTGAAGATGAGATCACAACAGCACAGTGGAGTATTCCAGCAACTAGTTTAGACACTAAGGAAATTGAAGATATACTCAATAGTCATGTTGGTAGAAGCGCAAGGAATAGGACATATGAAGAGTATTTGGTCAAATAAAAAGGATGACCTGTTGAAGATTCATCATGGCTGACAAAGGAGGAGGTTAGCCATCTTGGTTTACCTCTCCACACCTAAGTCGTCACAGGGTCACTTGTCAAATTACCCCGGGAGTCTGATGCAGGAGCATCCTGGGTGTAAGAGCAATCTTGCATCACCCAAAAAAAAAAATATTTCTATTTTTGCATTCAATAAGGGCTATTTTAGTGCAGAGCTGCTATTTATGGAAAGTTACTATTTTTGGTAATTTTTGCATGTGCTCAGAATGATTTGATTTCTTTCTTGGAGGTTCATTTTGGTCATATAAGTCTACCAATAAAGTTTCATTGCCAGATCAAGTGTATATTGGAAGATATTGAAGATTTTCGGTATTGGCAGCAGGGTACAGAAACTTTGAACTTAGTTTTGAAGGATTTAGAGGCCCCAGATGAGGTCAAAAATTTGGGTGACGGGCACTTGTGCGGGTCAAGCCTTTAGAGCACTTCGTGGCATTTTTGAAATGGGGTTATAATAGCCGATCGGGTCAACTAGTGATGACTTATGGTCTTCGAAAGTTGGGCCACCTGAAATGGCAAAAAATAATTTTCTTCAAAATTTCTGTTTGGGTTTCAAAGGTTATCTTGAGCCGACTATGATGTAATAAAATGTAAAATAAAATAATTCTAAGTTTGGTCGGCCTTATTGGCTAAAATTCTGGAACCTTCCCAAGCGGTGGATAATTGTCTATATAAAGAAGGCTGTATTATTGTCTTAGGCAGTTCAGAATAGTTCTAGGTAGTAGATCTGGGTAATAGTTGAAGGCTTTGTCCTACAGAATATTGTAAGGGAATGCCCATGTGGCTTTGCATATTGTAATTCTGAAAGTTTGTAATTCCACATTTGTGGAGATAATAAGAAGCCAATATTCTGTTCTTGCATATTGTTGTTGTTTCTCTATTTCTGTTATGTGTTTGTGGTATTAAGGGGAGCACCCTTCATCAAAGTGGCAGGATTGGAAGACACAACTAGAGAAACACTTGGAACCATAGTTGGAAGAGGATTGGAATAAATAAAAGGAACATTATGGTAATAAGGTTGTGATGTAGGAAGGGATATAGGAGGAACACTCATAGAAAGAGAGGGAACCATTGTAGTCACTAAAGGAGGGGTATAAGTAGGAATACTAGGAATACTAGGTAAAAGAACTGAAGAAGGTTTGATACTAGTAACCGGAGGAATAAATCCTAACTCTTGAGCTTCTTGAGCTAAAAGTTTAACATTTGAATGTATGAGGTGAGTGATACCACATAAGAGATTAACACTTTGATCATTATCACAAAGGAATTTCTTAAGAGCCTCTATAGCTTGAATAGAATATTGATTATGGTTTTCTTGAATAAACCAATTACCCATTTATCAATTTCAATTGAGAGTTTTTGGACTTGTTCAGGAGGAACTCTTAAAGCATCATCCTCATCATGAGATGAGTGAGAAGAGTTTTGATCTATATTATGGTTGTAATCATGAATAATCAAATTGTCATTCGGGATCCTAAGGAAAGGAGAGGAAGATTCAGGATCAAAGGCACCCATAAGTCTACGACTTCTTCTAACCAGAATGTTATAGGTAGGACTAGAGGTAATAAAGCTCATATACCAATGAAGTGCAAATGAACTAAACTAGGAAAACAAAAAGCATGAATAAATGAATGTTTTTATATTTTTATTTTTATATGACATGAAAACAGATAAAATAAATCTAATACATGCAACATTTAACACCATAAAAAGAAAGAGTTGTCTATCGCGGGTTCACTAAAATGTAAGATACAAAAATAGACCAATATATATATATATATATATATATATATATATATATATATATATATATATATATATATATATATATATATATATATATATATATATATATATGTATGTATGTATGTATGTATGTATGTATGTATGTATGTATGTGTATGTACATATATATATGTACATATATGTATGTATGTATGTATGTATGTATGTATGTATTTTAACAATATATGTTTTTATGTGAATGGGTATGTATTTGTGTGTGGAGAAAATACAAGATCTACCTTCAATCCAAATTCTCAAAGGAGATATCCAAATTGATCAACCAAAAGGCTAATGCACAAAAGAATCAATCTATGGAGAATATGAATAAAGGAAAAAAAACCTTATATTTTGTTATGAAAAGTATGTATTGAAATTTTGATTGAATTGAAGAAAAATACTAACCTCAAAATAAGGTAAATCTGGAAAATGCTGATTTCTGATGTATGTGTATAGTTTGGGGGAATTCTGCAACCAGATCTAGGAAGGAAATACAGAAATAGAGAAAACTCAAAAACCTTTTGTCTTTCTGATGAAGGTCAACCTTGACCCAAAGCTAGGGTAAGATCTTACTTTGGGGTACAATCTTACCCCAAAAATTTGACCTTGACCTGCACTTCTTCAATAGAAATTATGTTCATGGATCCTGAAAGTTTGTCAAAAAGGGTACTAAGATCTGCACCAATATTCATTGTCCAACACCTGCTCCTGCAAGAAAAAGGGTTTTTTTTTGTTGGATGAAGGTTTTGTCTTGGTCAAACCCCGGTTTGGAATCAACCTTGAAATGTAATTGAAATTGCAATGTATATAAACAAAGTAGATGGAACTATTCACCTTTCTTATGTTGAAATCCTTGTGGAAGATTTGAATCCTTTAATCCACAAGTATTGATGCTCCAAATGAATGTAGAATGATATGTAGGATATCTCAAATCAATTTCATTAGATCTTTCAACATCAATCTTGAATAGATCTTGGACTAGGAAGAAGCTTGAATGGATGTGGATGGAGAAGTCTTCAATAACAGGGCTCCAAAGAGATTGAATCCTTCAATGGCTATCAATGGATCACCTTGATGAATGTTTGAATGCTTCAATTCACTTTCTTGAGAGATCATGAAAGTGGATATGAAAATTGGATGATCGTAGATGTTTGTAGGCACTTATGAAAAATGGATGTGAAAATGAGAGAGGAAGGCTTCTTTTTATACAATCTAGGGCACAAACTTCTAGAGAGGTTGACATATAAGAAATAAATTCCCATTAAGTGAAAACCCCTAGAAATGGTCCTAGATTAAATATCATGTAAGAGTTTACCATTCTAAAATCTAAAACAACCAACCTAGAAGTAGGAAATAAAACTTTTTGAAGCCTGACATCCTGAAACCTCCAGAACCTAAAATTTGGACCTAGGGTCAAGGTCGAGGTCAACTCTGACCTAGGTTAGGGTCAAGGTCATCCTTGACCTAGGTCAAAGTTAAGGTTGACCTTGAACCAAAAGGTTGTTCTTGACCAAAAAAGTCAAAGTTCTTTGATCCTCAGAAAAGGTTGCCAAAAAAAGGCTGGAAACAAGGGGAGAGAAGCAGAATAGGGGGAAAAAGGTAGATCCAATCAAATACCCACTCAAGGTGCTTGACATGACCCTAGATCACCTACTCGAAGGGCTAAACTAGTCCTAAATGGAAGTGCTTCCATTTTATGATGATACACCAAGGAAATCCAACCAAGGGTGAGGGTGTAACTAATGATGATGATACCGATATGACAACACTGGGATGAACATTCCACCAAATAGGATCTAGCACCCAGGAAAGGACTCTTTCATATGTAACATAGGATCAAGTAGGAAGGTGGAAGGCTTAGGTGGCTATCCCGACAATGAATGTTAGCATGGTAGAAATAACCTCGGATGATTATGTGTTGGAAGAAGTAGACCTAGGAGAGCCAACTAGAGAGGGAAGTAAAACACTAGCTACGTTAGGACTAAAGCATGCATTAGGATTCATGGACAAGGATGAAGAGAAAATAAAGGTATTAATGGAACAAGATGAAGCAATGAAGAAATTCATTTTTAAGACAATGGGTCTCATTGACCCTAATAACCCTGAGACCTCATTATAGGCTATTTTGGAGAAGTGGGGTGATACAAAGATCCCAGCAAATGTCCCACATTCTTTTATTCATGCATGTACAAATTGGAAGGCTGATTTTGAAGAGTTTGTAAAGGCTGATCTTAAGAATATTTTGATACCTTTCAGAGGTATTCTTCAAGGGGTAACATATTTGGATGAGATTACAAGAGAGGAAGATGGTTAGGAGGAAAGAATCCTAAAGTGGAAGAAGGTTCTAGAGGACCTCACTATAATAAGGAAGTAGTGCTTCCAAGTGTTAGTCAAAATATAGGAAGGAGCAAAATTGGATAATTTTGAGGAATAGATCCAAGATATCACCAATGCCCTAGCTATTTTTGATAAGATGTTAAAGAAAATTGGTGAAAAGAGGGATAAGGGTCTACTTTTTGCTAAGGAGATGCATAAGTTTTTTGAATGGTTAGACCTAGACCTATATGATGAGGGTGATGATCAAAAAATGCATCCCATAAAAGTTATTATAGGCCAATATATGGATATCTTTCATGATGTTAGTACTAAAGAAGATCTTAAGCAAATATTTTATCAGAAAGGAGAAATCTAGAAAATGCTATCTTGAGATGATGGAATAAGGGAGATTTCAGATGAGTTACTCACCTTTCAAGAGAAGCAACAAGAACACCTCAGAGGGGTAAAGATGGTTGAATTTTAAGAGGTGCAAGAGATTGTGGATAGATTCCACAAGGCACATGCAGAAGTTCATCCAAGCCGATGAGCACCTTGTTTTGACTTAGCCAAATTTTTTATAGAGAAAAAACATTTTTCCGTACTTAGCCATTTTTGAAGGCCTTGATTTTTGGCATTTCGGCCTTAGAGAATTTTGTCCTCCCAAAGTCTGAAAGTTGAGAAGAAGTTGTTTCAACACTTAGACAATCTTTGAACTTCATTTTTTTAGGGTAATGGTCGGGATCCAAAAATTTTGGGGCATCACCATCATTAACTCCAGTCTTCTTCCACTTTCTTTTTTAGTCAGAAGGATAACTTCCATGAGGTCATTTCTACATAATTTGAGGGTGTCATCCAGTTGAGTCCATGAAGGAGAGCTACAATGGATAATAAAGGGCAGAACAACTAGTTTCATGAAGAACATGCACAAGTTCCAGCTTTTCTTCTTGAGTTATTTAGTGCATAATCTGCTCAAAAATTGTAATGCATGAGGTTTAGTTCCATGCTAGGATAGTTTAAACTTGTTCTAGGGTTAGTTTCTTTCATGTTTTCTCTAGTTTAGATTTATTTTTAAGTTTCTATGCGACTGAAACCCTAGTTACAAAATTGAGAGCACAACTCTATAGATTGTATGAAAACAATGTAATTAAGGTCAGATTTTTATTGCAATACAATACATAAAATTGGTGCTTCAATCATGGTGTGATTATTCTACTATCTTTGCAAAATCTATGAATGTGTGAATTGTTCATTTGTTTATTTCAAAGAGCCAGTTGATTGTATGGTGATTCTGATATGAAATTCTTTTAGTTCGGTGTTTACCTTTGTTGCATTGCTTTGTTGTGATGAATTATTGGGAAGATCTCTCTTTTTTCAGTGCTTTGAAGATAAATTTTTCTTACGTGTGCATACATCTTTGGTGGCTTTTTGATCTGATGAATTTTGGCTTATCATACATCTTTATTTAGTTCCATTGATGATTGCATCTATCGGGCTAGGATTGTGACTTATTCAAATCTCTTTTTTGTGGGTTTTCCTCATCTTCTTGGTATTTTAATTCGCAAGGAAACGTAATATTGGTTTATGTCCATTAGTTTCTTTCAGCAAATTTATTTCAAATTCTCATTACCTTACCTCTTTCTTTCTTTGAAAATTAGCTACAGAAGTAGATTAATTAGATTAACATTGTTTTCATTTAAAGATCAAAAAAATACAAAAAAAGAGAAGTATTGTTGTGTTTTTAAAGTTTTTTTTACAACCCTTTGAGATACAAACTAGAAAAGGCCTCCTCATGAATAGATTCACATTTATCTTGAGTTGAGCTATCTGAGTAGTTGAGACCCAACCTAGAAGCAACCTTGAGATTGATTCACATCACTCTTCCAAGAGGGGAATTTTCTACGTAAATTTCTAGCCATTGTCACATGTAAAAATGATGCTCAACAGAAGTGGTGCTAAAAGGAGGGCCCTTGAAAGGGAGACCTTAGAACATTGGATCATTCTCTCCCAAAAGGTTTGAACTAGTCCTCAGATCCTCACCATACAAAGGGGAATTCCTAGAATTCAAAGAAGTTTGCAGACCTAATAGCAGTAAAGAGAAACAAGGGGAGGACGTTTCACATCAACCTAGTCTTCCTCCATTTCCACACATCATTGCCCCACTTGTTGCTACTCCACCACCAACTCCAATGGAATTTCTTACAAATTCTCAAAGCTCTCCATTGGATCTACAAGGACAACTCCATGAGATACCCAAAAACCCTGAGAAATTTTGTCCATGCTTCATTTATGGGGAATCTAGGACAGCGGAAGAAGACATTTGTGCCTTCAAAGAATTATGTAATCATGAAGAAATTGCACATAAAGATGTCATGTGTTGCCTTTTCCCTTACACATTGGGGGAATTTGCATACAACTGGTACTTAAACTTGCCATGGGGATCCATCTCAATGTAGGGGGAATTTGAGGTAAAGTTCCTAAATCAATTCAAGCTATATGTGGATCTGGCTAATCTTAACCACCAATTCATCTCAGTGAGAAAAGACCATAACAAACCAATTTCCATGTTCAATCACCATTTTCATAAGATGTACAAAAAATTGGAGGTTCCTTATATCGTACCAGTCAGGGCTACTATACAAGTGTACTTGTAGGCCTTGGATCATTAACTTCCATATTTTTGAAGAGGCTACCCCCAGGTGACATAGACACTTTGGAGAAAGTCTGTAATGAAGCTATCACCTTTACTCAGTAGATGGATCCACAAGCTAGTGGCAACTATGGTGTTTCACCCACTTTAGGTAACGTTGTCATGATTGGTCCATTGATAACACACAATCAACCTCAGGTGCATCACTCCCCAAAACTCAATTTGGTACCAACCCCATACATCACTTCCCCACCACTTTCCATCACATATCTAGGATATGATGCAAATAAGGCAGCCCTGTGTGAGAAAAAGGTTGCTATCCCAAATGAGCCTAACCATGCTTAAGTGAATGAATTGTATGTATGAAAAATACTTTATCCCATCTAACAAGTGAGATCACCAAGATGAAGCTTAATCCACCTCAAAACCAAGGGAACTACCAATGACCAACTACTTCCCCAAACAAATATCCTTTGAATTAGAACTATAATTATGGAAATTACAACAACAACAATAGCAATAACAATAACAGAGGTTATTGGGGTACTTCTCAAGACAAACAGTTTGGCCAACAATGGACTAATAGGCCATGGAACAAATGGCCTAACAATAGTACCATACTCGCTGACAATGCCAATGTCTTTAATTTGTCTAAGGTTAACTTCACCCAAGCCCCAAACATGCATTAGTCAGATAATGAATACCAGGGAGAATTTGACAATCAACAGGGTCGGGACCTTGACAACTCCCATGTTAGGAATAGTCCAAGAGATAACTAAGAGGGGGGGGGGGGTGAATCAGTTATCTACAAGTTTCAATTCTTTATTCAATTAAGTATAAACATAAGCATAAACAAAATGAAAGAACACTTGAACAAAAAACCAATATTTTGGTTATGGGAAAACCCAAATAGGTAAAAACCCCAGTGGGAATTGACACCCACTAATATTTTTTACTAGTGTATTATTCTATTATCATCCTTGTTAGAAGATGCTTAACCCTGGTAGGAGTTTCTTTACAATGCATTAAGTACAATAGACTTGGTCAAGGGTCAGACCCTATTAGGAGTCTTTTACAATAGTCCTTGTTAGGGGAGAGGACACACTATCCGAGAGCACACTGCTCAAAGGGGTGAAGGCTACAACCTTCAGTTTAACAGATACACACTATATCTGGATCTTGGTGAGCTATGCTTTAACTTGCTATCTAGATCAGTTCCAATGTATAGCACAAATACTCTACTTTGTCACATAGACCTTCTTCTAATGGTTCAACACTTTGCACACTTTTCTCTGCTCTTACTGTTAACCATGAACCACACTCTAGCAATCACAAATGACTACCTATAAATATCTTCCCTCTAAATGATCTAATGAAGTCAGCCTATTATAACCACCTTGAAATCATATTAAAGAAACCATAACAAACTCCAATAACAATTTAGTCAGATCTACTAAGCATGCAACACATTCTGGGACCTGTCCAATAGGATAATTGTAGATGCATGCTACACACTATCGACTCTACCAAAACAACAGGATCTTTCTCCTCAAGCTGAATTACTACATGCACTCTTAACCAAACATCACTAACTCTTCTCTAAGCTTAAATCCAAGGGCACATACCAAAATGATAGGTGCAACTCCAAAACCAATGAAATCTCTATTAGCTCTTCTGAATAAATACAGGAAACTACTACTCGCGAATAGTGACTGCATAACTTCACTTCTAATAACCATTAGACTCTATGTCCATGAATATAAAATTACTAAAATGACTTCATCACATATCCAAAGGTGCAAGGCTCCATGATAACTATACGGACAACCATACACAGAACACTACCTGTTACTCTGTCAGGAACACTACTGACACAAGCTGCTATATAATTGTCTGTACAAATAGTTAACCACCGCATCCATGATATCATGATGATAACATGTCCATGCTACATACACTTTAAGCTTAAGGCATAAGTCATCCATACATGCTACTTACCATATGTTGTCATCAATGACAAACATATAGGCAATACTGGCCTACTAGCAAATCTCCAACAATCTCCCCCTTTCGCATTGATGGCAACATATGGAATGAAAAACTGCACCAATCCAAGTGAACATTTCTTTTATAACATTCTCCATTTACTCTTCAAATCTCCCCAAGAGATGAATCCTCCATCTACTGCAATATTCTTGAACATTCTCCATTTCCTCAACTAAACTACTTCCATAACTGAATACTACTCCCCCTTAGTATGTTACTCTTTCTTTTACTACTATTTTTCATGACTATATATTACTCCCCCTTTGACATCAATGGAAAAGGGTGCCAATTAGTTTAAGTACCAGTACTACTCTTGAAGTAGAGTAGTCAACCATCCATCAGTCCCTAAGGACTGATGCTCTTTCCTCTTTCTTCTAAGCAGAATCAAGGAAGGGAATTACTCCCAACTTCTCCCTGAGATACTCAAAAGTATCCTTAGTCAAGGCCTTTTTGAATATGTCTTCCAACTAATTTTTAGTACTCACATAGTTCAATTTGACTTCTTTTTCTCCCACTTTCTCTCTTAGGAAGTGATACTTGATCTCAATGTGCTTTGTATTTGCATGCATCATAGGGTTCTTAGATATATTGATCATGATAGTGTTATCACAATGAATAACAATATGATAATCAATCTGAATTCCAAAATATTTTACCATTTTCTTGATCTAAACAATTGTATAACAATTTAGGGCTTCTGCAACATACTCTGCTTCTGTTGTTGACTAAGAAATACAATTTTGTTTCTTGCTTGTCCAAGTGACAAGTCTATCACCAAGAAACATTGCTCCACCTGATGTACTTTTTCTATTATCAATGCATCTTGCCCAATCAACATCAATATATACATGAAGCTCAACATTTTCTAAATTAGGATACCATAGACCATAATCTATAGTACCCTGCAAATATTTGAATATTCTTTTAACTGCCACGAGGTGACTTTGTTTAGGCTTTGCTAAAAATCTTCCAACTATGCCAACTACATTGGAAATATCAAGTCTAGTTTGAGTAAGATATATGAGTTTACCAATCATAGACTTGTATAATTTTATATCCACTACTGGCGAGTCATCTTCTTTTGTAAGCTTGCATACAGTTATCATAGGTGTTACTACTGGCTTGCAATCATCCATCTTGAATTTATTTAGTATCTCTTTCACATATTTGGACTAATTAATAAAAATTCCTTTTTCTATCTGCTACACATTTAGTATTTAATAAGACAAATCATACTCATCTCAAATTCATTCTGCATTTATTTGGCAATTCTGTACTCAATTTTTCATTACCCCCAAAGATTATGTCATCAACAAATATAGCTACAAGTAGTAAACCTTCATATGTCTCTCTTATAAATAGGTTGCAATCTTCTACTCCTTTCTTGAATCCAATCTTTGTTAGATATCCATCAAGTCTCTCATACCAGGCTCTAGGGGCTTGCTTAAGTCCATAGAGGGCTTTCTTCAATCTACATACCATATCAGGTCTATTTGATAGGGTGAATCCTTCTAGTTGCTCAATGTATACTTCTTCCTTTAGCTCTCCATTCAAGAATGTTGACTTAACATCCATCTGATAAACTTTGAAGTTTTTGAATGTTACAAAAGCTAAAATCAACTTAATAGCTTCTAACCTGCTTACTGGTGAAAAAGTGTCTGAATAGTCAATACCTTCTTTTTGCGCATATCCCTTACATACCAATCTTACTTTGTTCCTTACTAATGTACCCTCTTCATTCATCTTATTTCTGAATATCCAATTTGTTCCAATTACATTCTTATCACTAGGTCTTGGGACCAGTTCCCAAGTATCATTCTTGATAATTTGATCTAGTTCTTCTTTCATAGGATCATACCAATCTAAATCTTTGCATGCATCTTCAACACTTAAGGGTTCAATCTGAGATAGTAAACATACCACTTCACTGCTAGCTAAGTTCTTTGCTTGTGATCTTGTTAGAACTTTTCTGCTCTGATCTCCCATGATGTCTTTCTTTGAATGATTTTTAGATGTAAACTTTGGAACCTTAGGTGATGCTAACTCGTCAGCCTTAGGAGTTTCTTCTTCACTTGTCTCAGGGTCATTGAATAACACATCAATACTATCAAACATTTCTTCAATAACTAACTCACTAGTGGAGGGTCTGGGTTCTTCTTCAATCATGGTTGAGTAATCATAATATCTTTCTTGAACCATAAACTTTTCATCAATCTTTACATGATCACTTTCAATGATCTTCTTTAACCTTAAGTTGTAACATCTATAAGCTTTTCTTTTAGTAGAGTAACCAAGGAAAATACCTTCATCACTTCTTGCATCAAACTTACCTACTTCTTCATCCCTCTTGATGTAGCACTTGCTTCCAAAGATTCTGAAGTATTTTACTATGGGAACATTACCAAACCATATCTTATATGGTGTTTTGTTAGCGCCAGGCCTTAATTGAATTCTATTGATAGTATAGAATGTTGTATTGACTTCATCTATCCAATAGGTGTGTGCAACTTTTCCTTCAATCATGATGGTGCACGTTGTGTCAAGGATGATCCTATTTCTTCTCTTTGCAATTTCATTCTGCTAAGGGGTTCTAGGTGCACTCAATTGTCTCTTTATGCTATGATCTTCATAGTACTCATAGAATCTATCAGAGGTGAATTCTCCTCCTTTATCCAATCTCAGACATTTTATCTTTAGTCTAGATTCATTCTCAACCTTAGCTTTAAATATCTTGAATTTTTCAAATGCTTCTGACTTATCTTTCAAGAAAGTAACCCACATCATTCTCGTATAATCATCAACAAATAAAATGAAATACCTTTCACCATAGTATGATCTTGTTTGAGTTGGACCACATAGGTCTATATGAATCAGATCCAACTTGTTCTCTATTGAGTTGTGCTTCCTCTTGAATGAGTTTCTCACATGCTTACCCATCACACATTTCCTACATATATTATCAACTGGATTTGCTATGCTAGGTAAATCTATTACTTCCTTTACATTTCTTATCTTTACTATGTTATCAAAATTGATATGACATAGTCTTTTATGGCACAACTAACTGTCATCAATTTTAGCAATAAAACAACTTGCTTCTGAATTGAGTTGGAAGATATTACCTTTAGTTTTTGAACTTGATGCAATGATAAAACTACCCTTGTTGTTAATGATGCATTTGTTGTCTTTGAACTCCAATTGATAACCTTTTTCAAGTAACTACCCAACACTAAGAAGGTTATGTTTCAAACCATCAACATAGAGAACATCATCAGTGTTGTTCTTTCCATCCAATGTGATAGCTCCTCTACCAATGATAGGTTTAGGAGTGTTATCTCCAAATCTAACCATGCCACAATTATATTTGTCTAGATGAACAAATCTATCTTTATCACCTATCATGTGATGTGAACAACCACTATCTATAATCCAATTTTTCCTTATGTCAACTTGTGAAATCAATGCTAACTCTTGTTCTTCTTTCTTATCTTTATGATCTATCTTATTATTCATTTTATCTATAATATCAATGAATCTAATTTCTTCTTTAGCTAATTCATCATCTAAAACTCCATCTCTACCATAGTAACATTCCTTAGAGTACTTAGGCTTGTAGTCATTTTTGAATTTTCTAGTTCTTGTAGGACACTTAGATGCAAAGTGACCAATCTTATTACATGAAAAGCACTTAAATGGAAATTGACCTTCATATCTTCCTTTTCCTTTCTTTTCTCTTTTGGCAATCATAGAAATGAAATCATCTATTGTTTTCTCTTCATTAATATCATCAAAATTACCAAGAGTGTTTTCACATTTCTTACCATGGATTGTTGCTTTGAAGGTATCTCACTTTTAGGTTCTATCTTCAATCTTGAAATCTCAAAAGCTGAGATTTTACTGATCAAGGTCTCTCTCTTAAAATTTGATGTAAGCTGCATGGTCTCATCAAGGATGTTGATCTTTCTTTCATATTCTAGAGTGAGAGTCATCATGAACTTGTCCATAATGTCTTCCTCTGAAATCTCTCCACCATTGTTCTTGATTCTGGCAACTACTTCATTGATCCTTTGATTGTAAGCTCTAATGTTTTCTTCAGGTAACTTCTCTCATGCATTGTATCTTTTCTTCCATGTCTTTCTGCATGCATCCTTTGCTTTTTTATCTCCTTCAAACATGTCTTCAAGGTGCTTCCATATCTTGTGGGTGGTATCATCCTTTTCCGCTTTGATAGTTACATCATTCTTCTAAGGTAGGGATCTTGGCCGCTTTGATAGTTACATTAAAAAATTCAAAAGAAATGCATTGCAAATGGGTCACCATCTTGTTCTTCCAATCAAGATAATTCTCTCCATCAAACTTAGGACTTTCTTTTTTGAAGAATGCCATCTGATCAACCTCAAGCTGTTAAACTTTCTCTCTTAGGCACTTGGCTCTGATACCAATTGTTAGGAAAAGTCCCAAGAGATAACTGAGAGGGGGGAGGGGTGAATCAATTATCTACAAGGTTCAATTATTTATTCAATTAAGTATACTTAAACATAAGCATAAACATAATGAAAGAACACTTGAACACAACACCAATATTTTGGTATAGGTAAAAACCCCAGTGGGAATTGACACCAACTAATATTCTGTACTAGTATATTATGATCCTTGTTAGAAGATCCTTAACCCTATTAGTAGTTTCTTTACAATGCATTAAGTACAATAGACCTGGTCAAGGGTCAGACCCTGTTAGGACTCTTTTACAATATTCCTTGTTAGGGGAGAGGATGCATTGTCCAAGAGCACACTGCTAAAAGGGGTGAAGGCTACAACCTTTAGTTTAATAGTTACACACTATATCTAGATCTTGGTGAACTGCACTTTGACCTATTGTCTAGATTAGTTCCAATGTATAACACAAATACTCTACTTGGTCACATAGACCTTCTTCTAATGGTTCAACACTTCGCACACTCTGCTCTGCTCTTACTGTTAACCATGAACCACACTCTAGCAATCACAAATGACTTCCTATAAATATCTTCCCTCTAAATGATATAATAAAGTCAGCATGTTAGAACCACCTTAAAATCATATTAAAGAAACCATAACAAACTCCAATAACAATTTAGTTGGCTCTACTAAGCACGCAACACATTTTGGGACCTGTCCAATAGGATAATTGTAGACGTATGCTACACACTGTCGGCTCTACCAAAACAACTAGATCTTTCTCCTTAGGCTAAATTACTTCATGCACTTTTAACCAAGCATCATTAACTCTTCTCTAAGCTTAAATCCAAGGGCACATACCGAAATGATAGGCGCAACTCTAGAACCAATTAAATCTTTCTCGGCTCTTTTGGATAAATACAGGAAACTACTACTGGTGAATAGCGACTCCATAAATTCACTTCTAATGATCATTAGACTCTACATCCATGAATGTAACATTACTAACATGACTTCATCACATATTCAAAGGTGCAAGGCTCCATGATAACTGTACGGACAACCATACATAGAACACTGCATGTTACTCTGTCAGGAACACTACTGACACAAGTTGCTATATAACTATCTATACTAATAGTTAACCACTACATCCATGATATCATGTTGATAACATGCCCATGCTACATATACTTTAAGCTTATTGCATAAGTCATCCACACATGCTACTTACCATATGTTGTCATCAATGATAAACATACAGTCAGTACTAGCTTACTAGCAAATCTCCAACATCCCAAACTCATTTTAGTGCCATGGTGTTCAAATCATAAGACCCCATCATAGAGGGAGGTCTGATAGATAATAAAAATGAAGAGGAATTTGTTTTTCCATTTAATCAGCAAAGTCAACCTGAGTATTCGGAGGTCCATGCTTTTCAGAATAACAATAGAAGCAATTATAATCTATGGAGTAGGAGAGAACCTTCAACTGATGGTATTCTTCCTAGAATGCAGCCCACTTCACTAGACCCATGGGCTAACAATAACCCTATACCTCCTAGGGGTCCCAGTACCACAATTTCCCCAACAACACAACACCAGCCCACTGTGCTAAAAAATCTAGCTTGGGCCACTGAAAAGTATAATGCACTAGAGGAATTAAAAAGAGTTAAAGCTAATATGTCAATGTATGACATGTTGCAAAGTTTCCCTTCACAAAGAGAAGCCATCCTAAGGTCCCTTGATCATTCCATGATGGCTCCATCTAGAAGCAACACTAGAAATTCATCCAATATTAATACAGCGGAGGCAATGCCAACCATTAAAGACCAGATAGAGGTGCCCCCATTTCTACTCAGTCTCAAAATCTTTGGAAAAAACTATCACAATTGTCTGATCGACTCAGGGGCTTCATGCAACGTCATGCCATTATCCATATGCTAGAAGCTAGGAATGAACCCCTAACCAACCAATAGGGTTGTAATCCAACTAGACAAAACAGAGGTCAAAGTCATTAGAGTCTTGAATGATACCTGCATACAGTTGATCATTGACCCTAGGATCTAGGATTGCATAGACATACACATTGTGGATATCTTGGAAATGTATGGCATGCTACTCAGTAGGGAATTGACCAGGTGTTTAAGAGGATGGTTCTTCATAGATTTCACTCAACTTTGGCACATTGGAAGGGATTGAACAACCAAATCAAGATTGATGTTGAGCCTAAACTCAAGTAGATGATAACTAAATACAATGCCCCAAATGAATTCTTATTCTTAGAAGCTAATTTGGGGGTGTATCGATTCGATAGGATCTTAACATTTCACATCAAGGAAGAAGAAAACTCTAATGATAGCCCTGTACAAGGTTTGGTGCATACTTAGATTCTTGAAGAGGTACTCATAGATTTTTTAGGAAACATGATGAAGAACATGAAACATCTTGGTCAAGATGCTGATCCAAACATACTAATGTTGCTTGGGTATTGTCATCTACACCAGGCAAGTCATTCAGAGTTTCAATACCAAGATTTCTAGAGCGCGATAATTCAAGTAATGGATTAGATGTCCCATGTGTCTAAACTTATGAAAGGGATAATTACACACTCAGATGATAAATCACTTCCTCATTGTGAGCAGCCCCCAGTCCCCACAACAAAAAGTCTGATATAGGTGGATTGGAGCTCCTCTGATGATGGCTGCTTGCCCCCATGTCACAAAGTATGGTACGATGCCTAGGAAAAACAAAAGATGAAATGGGTGCCTCTCTCTATGAGGGAGAACCCAGAAGCATGAAACAAAAAGCTCCCAACCATTGAAAACCTATCACCACCAAAAACCCACACTAAACCTCTAATTAGCAAACAATTGCTAAAGATGGCATCGGAACCCCAAGCTATGCCATTTTCTTAGAAGAGCTACTCGGTGTGGAAACTTAGCTTCAATGGCTCTAAATGTAAACAAGGAGTAGGGGTTGGGATCAAATTGATCAATCCTCATGGAGGTTCATATTATGCTTCTTATAGGTTACAATTCTACTACACCAAGAATGTTACTGAGTACGAGGTGCTGGTGTGAGATCTCCTCATGGCACATGAAAAAAAGGTGAAGGATTTAGTTGTAGAAGGAGACTCACTATTAATAGTCAGACAGATCTGGAGCCAGTATTCATGCACTGATAAGTGGTTGGCATAACACTATAACCACATATGGGACTTAATAGAATATTTTGAAGCATTTAATATACAAAGTGTCCCAAAAAGAAGGAACATAGTCATCGATGCTTTGGTAGTATCAGCAAGTTCCCTACATCCATTGGAAAATTTGAAACTAAAAAAGTCCTTCGTCGAGCTAGTCATTGTGCTAGTCATCCCAGATAATATCACAAATTTCTAGGTATTCTAGGATGACCAACAAATACTTAAGTTCATCATGAGTGTTGGAATCTTTGAAAAGAAAAGTATTGATGAACAAGAAGATGAGATCAAAGAACCAGATGATTTAGGGAATTTAAATTTGAAAACTAATTCCTTCCCGAAAGGAATGGTGGCCTTGGAAAGAATTTTTGACAAAGACAAATATGCTCACAAAAAGAGAAAGACACCAGTTGTAGAAGGTGATGATTGCGAGCTCTACAATCTGGGCACATAGCTTGAACCCAAAGAAGTTCATATTGGTAAAATCAATACAAACAAGGAAAAGAGACGGATGGTAGAGATACTCACAAAGTACAAAGATGTCATAGCTTGGAGCTATGAGGACTTGAAAACCTACTATCCTATCATTATTGTACATAATATCCCATTGAACCCAGATGTTAACCCTTTTCACCAAAGGTAGAGGCCAATGAACCCTATGATTGAACCAATCATCCAGAAGGAAGTACAAAATTTTATCGATGCCAAGATTATTTTCTTGATCTGGCACTCGACTTGGGTAGAAAACCTCATCCTAGTGAGAAAGAAGAGTGGAGAGGTTCAACTCTGCATAGACTTCTAGAATTTCAATAGGTCTTCTCAAAAAGATAATTACTCGATGCCCTCCCTTGATAAAGTATTGCAAGTGGTAAACAATTCATAGATGATGTCTTTCATAGATGGTTACTCTAGGTATAATTAGGTTGTGGTAAAGGAAGAGGACCATCTCAAGATGGCATTCATGATTTAATGGGGAATATTTTCTTATTATCACATGTCATTTGGTTTGATCAACATAGGTGCAACATTCTAGTGGGCTATGGATGAAGCATTTAAAGGCCTAGTTAACAAGTGTATCATCATATATATGGATGACCTCACAGTATTCTCCAAAAACCACATAGTCGACATTGAAGATTTGCATAAGGTTCTAAAGAGGTGTAGTCATTATGGAATTTCACTAAATCCCAAGAAGTGTGTCTTTGGGGTAACTCAAGGAAAACTCCTTGGGCACATCATATCTAAAATAGGCATCTCAATTGATCCTGAAAGAGTTGGGGCTATCCTCAAATTGGTTCCCCCAAATAATCGAAAGGAACTGAAATCTTTCTTCAAAAAAATCAACTTTGTTAGGAATTTTATTAGTGGGTTTGTTGAGATAGTGTGTCTATTGAATGACATGTTGAAGAAAGATGAAAAGATTGAATGGAGAACTCTAGTTAAAGAATCTTTTGAAGAGATCAAAATGTCCATTGCTACCGCTCCACTTTTAGTCAGCCCTGATTACATCTTGCCATTCAAATTTTACTCTTTCGCATCAAAACAATTGTGTGTAGGGATTCTTACCCAAAAGAAAGAAGGGGAAGATGAAAGAACAATAGCTCACATGATTTTCCCTTTGAAAAATGCTAAACTAAAGTACCCCAATCTTGACAAACAATCTTTTGCATTGGTCAAAGCTATCAAGAAGTTTAGACATTACATCCTTAGAAGTAAGGTCGTCGCTATTTTCCCTGATCTGGTTGTCAAATCCTTGTTAATGCAAAATGAGCTAGGAGAATGAAGGGGGAAATGGATGGCTATACTACAATATTTTGACATCAAAATCTAGCCAATGAATTTAGTAAGAGGTCAAGGCCTCATGAAAATGATCGTAGAAATAGAACAAGGTTTAGTGTGCCAAGTGTACACTAATGAAGGGGTAGTCACCGATCTGTGGTAGCAAGATATAGTCTACCATTTTCTCCAAAACCATTGCCCTAAAGGATTGAATGGTTCCCAGAGGAGAGCCCTAAAGAATAATAGTGGTTCCTATATGCTAAAAACAAGCACAATTACAATGGCCTTTACCTATGTTGTTTAGATCAGACAGAAGCTAAACAGGTTCTCACAGAGTTTCATGATAAGTATGGCATAGGGCATGGGTCATCTGAAGCCACGACCCATCATATATCAATATTTGGTTATTACTAGTCAACCTTGTTCAAGGAAACACATGAATACATGTGTTCATGTCATGTTTTCCAAACTAGCATCATTTGCGAGAGACATCTAGCAATGCCCTTAAAACTAGTTTATGAGGTACGCCCATTTACCCAATGGGGGCTAGATTTCATAGGAACAATTAACCCTCCAACTTTTGTAGGACATAGGTACATACTAACCACAATTGACTACTACACCCGATGGGCAGAGGCACAAGTTATGAGAAATTGCACTATGGAGGTGGTAACCAAATTCTTCGAAGAATTATTTATCACATGGTTCAGTATACCTTTCTTTTTGGTATGTGATAATGCACCCTATTTCTCATCTATGTCACCCACTCAATGGGCCTTTGAGAATCAGGTAATCCTTAAATTTTCATCCAATTATTATCAGCAAGGAAATGGGGTTGCCGAATCAATGAATAATAACCTAACAATGATAATAAAATGCCTCTTGGATAATAATCCTTGGGATTGGCACACTTAGTTGAAATAAGCCCTGTGGACTGATCGCGTGAGAATAAAAAATGATTTAGGGACTCCCCCCTACCAATTGGTCTATGACCTACAACCTATTTTTCCTATGAACCTAAAAATACCGATTCTTAGATTCATGGTTCAATACATCGAAGGTGAGGATTGGGTGAAGGTTCGCCTCATGAACCTACTAGATCTAGAAGAAAAGAGAACCATGGCCTCAGAACATGTGGCAAAACATCAAGTTGTTTCCAAGCATTGGTTTGGCAAAAGAGAAATAATAAAAGCCTTTAAGATTTTTGATCTAATTTTGGTGTGGGATAAAGTGAAAGAAAAACTAGACAGCCACACTAAATTCCAACATTTGGGGATAGGCCCTTTCGATATTGTAGAGATTTTAGGAGAGAAAACTTTCAGAACTAGTTCTCTCAATGGGGAGTTGGTCCTATTGTGCATCAATGGCCAGTTTCTCAAGTACTATTTTGGGTCTTGAAAGTTTTTTGGTCTTTTCTTGTATATTCTTTTAGCTTAGAGTCTTGTCTTCTGTGTCCTTTCTTTGGGTCTATCAGTTTAAGTCTTTTAGGGGGTAGGAGTCTTTTGAGCTTAATGTTCTACACCAGGTAGTTTTGGAAAAAGATGAGGTTTTTTCCTTTGTCAAACTGTTTGATTCAGTTTTGTCTTGCAGCGAGCTAGATACAAAGGTTAGAAGTGAGGTGTTTTCCTCTCAAACTTGTCGAACAGATCTATTAGAGAAAACCATCCTTGACACTTAACCTACATTTAAAAAATTCCTGGACTGGTGGTCTCTTGGATAGGATTCTAACCTGAATCAGGTAATGCCCATGGTCATGAAGGAGATCAGAAGTCAGAACCCTCTTCCACCTAAAACATAGACTAAAATAAAAGAGTAAGAAAGAAAAAAGGAGGAATGCATAAAGACAGTCAACAAAAGGTAAAACTCAAACACCTAGGTAGCACAGTCTAAGCACTACCCAGATTTTCAAAAAATGGATAAAAACAAGAGATAAGGAATACCAATGTAGAGGTAGCACAACCTAAACACTGCCTTAGTTTGTCAAAAGCACCAAGGCTCAAACAAAAGAAGAAACAAATTATTCAAGATACGATGATTCAAGAAACTCACTTTCAAATTTGATACCTTTTGAGTTTATGAACCCTCCAAAGAAGTTTAAAACTCCAAAAAAATCTCTCCTGTAGGAGAGGGAGGGTGACTCTAGCAACCTCTACTGGGGCTATAAACAACTACCTAGCAGTAGAGAAAGGTTAAATTGACTTTTGACCAAATTCAAACTTGTGGGAGAAGGCTTCATGATGATTGGTTGAGAATCTGAGAGACTTATGATGAAGGATTTCTAGAAAATTTTGAACACATATATGCACACATTGGATGCAGATACAAATATTTTTTCGATCTTGATGATGATAAGAGAATCACTATAGCTAAAAGGCTTCGTATCTGGTTCACCATGGGGTGGGATTGTCTCATGATGGAGTGGCTTGGGATACTCAAGTTTTTCCCTTTCTTTTGTTAGGGCTATTTGTTGTGGTTCCAGAACCATGCTCCCATTTTAAGCCACTTGGCTAAAGGGGACACCCCTTCTTTTTGGCTTGTTTTGTGTTTCTGCTTGTCAATCTAGTTTTGTCCTTTTTTGGTTTTTGCCTTCTATATCTTGTCTTGTTTCACACTTTCACACTTTTGAAGTCCCAAAGGTTCAAAAGGTCTAAATGGCCAAAAAACTTTATTTCTTTGAATTTGTGCATTGTTGGGGTTTTGGAATTTCAGAGGTCCAAAACATCAAAAGTTTGATTCCCCGAAGGGAATCAACATTTTTTCCTTTTGGAGGTTTGAGAGCCCTGAAAGCTTGAAAGGCCGAATCGACGAAGGTGGCAGACATCACCCCCATTGGTTTCCTATATAAGGTGAAGAGTCACTCTTCATCCTCACTTGTTTTCTACTTGCAATCATCTTTTTTGAAGCTTTTGTGTGCACATTTTCCTGGTCTTCAGTTTCTTGGCTCTTTTTGTCTACTTTCTAGTTTCTCATCCTTCGGCGTGTTAGAGGTTGGTCTCTTCATCTCTCCCTTTGTCTTTTCTCATTTTAGGTTTTGTTTTTGATTCATTTTCTTAGTTAGCATGTTTTGTTGCTAGGGTTTGTTCTTGTTTGTCAATTTTGTCTTACTTCGGATTTGTAGGGTTGTCCCCTTGGACCCCTTAGCCTCGAGTTTGTGGTCAGATTGATTTTATGCCTCACTTTTGAGCCATAGCCCTTAAAACCCTATTTTTGTTTTTTTAGCCCTGGGAATTTTGGACTTTTGCAGTCTAAAAGTGCAGTAATGGTTTTCCTTGTCAATTTTTGCTAAGTCCTTTTTTTGGTGTTTTGGAGGTTTCACACACTGAAGACTTCACATCCCTGAAACACTAAAACCTAGAATGCTACCCTCAGCAAGGCTCCCTCCTCATTTTTTAGATTTTTTGACGTCCATAGGTCCCCCATCTTTTCACATCCTGAAAGTCTAATTATTTGGTTGGAATCCCCCATTTTGGCATTTCAAAGGTCCTATACCCTTGAAGGTCTAAAAGGCCAAAATTAGTTTCTAGAGCATTTAAATTTGGTTTTTTCAGGGTTACTTGATTGATTTTGTCTCTTTATCAGAGTTTCTTCCATGATTTTTGTAGTACAGTGATGACTGATTTATGTTTTTTTTGCTCTTTGTAGAAAATCAACTCACTAGCTATGAGGTATCAATTCAAAGGATATCATGCACCCTCTAAAGTGGGGAACTTACATGTTGAGATTACAAACACTCACATTGCAAACATCAGTTGGCATGATGACTTGGTAAATTGTGCATAATCGGTAAGAAGGTTAGAGGACTACACTTCATTAGTGTACTATTCTTTGGTGAACACAACAACACACTCAGTTTCCATCCTTTCTTCAGACCTGATCATCACATTAGAAAACAACTACCTACCAAATGAAAGACTGGTAAACAACAACATGGGAGAAGTAGTTTAGGATCTCTGACTAGACAACATTGAAGATGTATTCCACTTACCCAAAGGGATAGACAATTTTTTTTAGTTTCTCCTTTGGCAAAGGGATGGACTTCTATAACAAGGACGTCTCATTGGCCCATGAGATTGTTAACAAAGAATATCTTATGCAATCACTACCAAAAAACAAACTTGCAAGATAGATATGAGAAGATGGTATGTGAAAGAAGACATCCAAGTAGCCATCACCATGATCAACTAGGTGTATGGACTACCAAATTCTATACAATTGGAACCCCGGATGATCTTTTACATTGAGAAGATAAAGGAGTGACAAGCGAGGTTTGATTGGACTACCATTCTAAGTGATAACTTTGATCAATACTTGACCAGAGTAAAGGATGACCCTCACTTCTACATGACATCTTATGTTGTGTACTTATTGGCTATGAGGGCGGTATACCTAGGATTGGTAAGGGTTGGGGCCATGGGCGATCAGATTGTGTGGTCATTCATAGTATACCCACAACTGGTTCAGAAGGAACACTATGCATTGGATAGTCCAAAATTCTACATCATTAATGATTCTTTTGTGTTCACCATTACACATTCCATAGAAGGAGACTATGCCAAGATTATCTCCACAGAAGCTTTTTCTAAGGTCAAGGCCCTTGGTGAATTCTACATTTAATTCAAGACTTTCACTTACATATGGGTGGAAGGAAGCACCCTAGATCCAAATAAGTTTCCAAGGTATCCTTCAGATAGGATAATTTTTTGTGAGATGGATCAACAACTATCAGATGCTTGTGAGCATATTAGACATAAGAAATAGCATTTCTGGGACTTCCCAATTTCTATAGGTCCCCATTTTTTGCAAGATATGAAGATATGTAAGTCATTGGCCTTCAAATGGGATGAAAAACCTTTGTAAAATTACAATCTCATAAGGACTAGATTCAATCCTATAGTTACAAATAGCCATATCATGGGGAGGCATTATGTGCATGAGTCTCACATCAAGGATCATTAGATGAATTGCTTGGATGATTACAAAGTTGGGATCTATGATTACGACTAGATGAGTTTGGAGCTAGCGCAGACTGCTCTACTATTATAGGTGTTGCAGAAGGTGAAGGAGGCTGATTCCAAGGATGTTTTTGATCCTATCTACAACTTGGACAAGGTGTACATGAGGGCCATTCTGAATGTGGAAGTTGATAGGGACAAAAATGATGACATCAATCTCAAGGCTGGACATATCATCAAGGTGACTAGAAAATGGATCGCCCATCCATTTCCAATGGATCCCATGCCAATGAAGTAGCCACTAGTGCAGCCCTCTAGACAAATGAAGAAGAAAGGAGAAAAGGTTCTTATGCCACAGTTTAAAGAGGTTGTGCCGCAAAGGCTAGAAATAGTATATAGGCATGAGTGCCCTACGGCATATGGATCAACCACTCACTCAACAAAGCCCAAAACTAGAATGACTGGAAGCATAGCCCCTCCAAATGATCCATCTTCTAGTTGTCAAGAAACTCCAAGTACACCGAAGAAGGCTCCAAAAGTTAAAATAACTGGACCTAAGCTTATCGGGGTACTAAAAGGGCATGTATACAAGAGGAAGAGGGCCTCAACACTAATAGAAATGGACACTCTTGAAGAAGATGGTGAGGAAGATGAAGAGGATCAAATGCCCCTCAGTAGAAGGACCCAATCTATGGGGTTCTTAAAGAAAAGGAAGATGCAAATGGAAGATGTACAAGGAGACCTTGAAGGAGGAGCTCAAGGAGAACTGATAAATTTGGACTCTCTAGGTAGTGATGAGTTCAACATCTCTAATTTTGATGGCCTCCATGGATTTAAAGAGTTTGAGCAACAAGCTTCAGCTATAGAACAACCTTCCACCTTTGATTCTTTTCCTACACAATTCATGAGTCCTCTCGACAATGTGGGAGAGGAAGTTCAATGGGAACTAGTTGATGAGGATGCAGGTGAGGTTTACAAGGAGACTGTTGAATTACAAAGAGACTCTTATGTAGGTGTCACCTTTGAGGAAGATGTTGCAGTGAAAATCCCTTCAGTCTTACAACTAGTTCCGCCTCCACCTATGCATCAAACTCCACTTCCACCTCCATGTCCAACATCATCTACCACTCCACTTCCACCTCTAGTTCAAATCACTTCATTGCCTCTGCAACCTCCACCTATTCATATTCCTATGCCAACTCTACCTCCTCTGCCATGCCTTTTCACACTCCCCCTCTTGCTCCTACTCCTCTTGTACAAAACCCTCTAGCCCAAGCTCCTACTCCACCACTTGATCCAACTAAAACAATAGCATAAGGGCCTCAAAAGCTAGAGAAGGAAACAAAGGTGATTGGTGAGGTTCCATCAGAAGAACAAGATAAATCAAAAAAGCAGGTTGGAGAGGAAGAATAGATGAATGTGGGAGAGGAACAAAACATAAGGGAAGAACAAGAAATAGAGGAAGGAGAGGAAGAGAGCCATGATGAAATAGAGCCAAAGTGTTAGGCTGCTACCTCAAGTTTAGCTGCACCATATGAGCCAATTAATGCTTTTTCAAAGCCCAGTTAGTTTACCAAGAAAATCTAGTGAAGGGTGAGGGTTTATACTGATGATGATGATACTGATATAGCAACACTAGGATGGGCATTCCACCAAATGGGATCTAGCACTCAGGAAAGGACTCTTTCATATTTAACACAGGATCAAGCAGGTAGGTGGAAGGCTCAAGTGGTTGTCCTGACAATGAATGTTAGCATAGCAGAAATCACCCCAGATGATTATGTACTAGAAGAAGTAGACCTAGGAGAGCCAACTAGAGAGGGAAGTAAAACTCTGGCTATGCTAGGACTAAAGCATGCCTTAGGCTTCATGGACAAGGATGAAGAGAAGATCAAGGCATTAATGGGACAAAATGAAGCAATGAAGAAATTCATTCTTACGACAGCAGGTCCCATTGACCCTAATAACCCTGAGGCCTCATTATAGGCTATTTTGGAGAAGTGGGGTGGTACAGAGATACCAACTGATCTCCCACATTCTTTTATTTTTGCATGTATAGATTCAAAGGCTGATTTTGAAGAGTTTGCAAAGGCTGCTCTTAAGAAGATTTTGAGACCTTTCAAAGGTATTCTTCAAGGGGTAACATATTTGGTTGAGATTATGAGCGAGGAAGATGGTTTAGAGGAAAAAATCCTAAAGTGGCAGAAGGTTTTGGAGGACCTCACTTTAATATGGAAACAGCACTTCCAGGTGTTAGTCAAAATATATGAAGGAGAAGAATTGGATAATTTTGAGGAATGGATCCAAGATATCACCAGTGCCCTGGCTATTTTTTATAAGATGTTAAAGAAAATGGGTAAAAAGAGGGATAAGGGTCTACGTTTTGATAAGGAGATGCATAAGTTTTTTGAAGGGTTAGACATAGACCTATATGAAGAGGATGATGATCAAAAAATACATCCCTTAAATGTTATCATAGGACAATATATGGATATCTTTCACAGAGTTAGTACTAAAGAAGATCTTCAACAAATGTTTTATCAAAAAGAAGAAATCTAGAAAATGCTATCTCGAGACGAAGAATAAGGGAGCTTGCTGATGAATTACTCACCTTTTGGGAGAAGAAACAAGAATTCCTTAGAGGTATCAAGATGGTTGACTTTGAAGAGATGCAAGAGATCATGGATAGATTTGGCAAGGCACATCCAAAAGTTCTTCCAAGCCGATCAACACCTAGTTTTGACTTAGCCAAATTTTGTATAGAGAAAAAACATTTTTCCACACTTAGCCATTTTAGAAGGCCTTGATTTTTGGCATTTCAGCCTTAGAAAATTTTTGGCCTCCGAAAGTCTGAAAGTTGAGAAGTTCTTTCAACACTTAGACAATCTTTGAACTTCATTTTTTCAAGGTAATGATCGGGATCCGAAAATTTTGGGGCATCACCACTATTAACTCAAGTCTTCTTCCACTTTCTTTTTTAGTCAGAAGGATCACTTCCATGAGGTTGTTTTTGCATGATTTGAGGGCATCTTCCAATTGATTCCATGAAGGAGAGCTATAATGGAGAATAGAAGGAAGAACCACTAGTTTCATGAAGAACATGTACGAGTTCCAACTTTTGTTCTTGAGTTATTTAGTGCATAATCTACTCCAAAATTGTAATGCACGAGGTTTAATTCTATGCTAGGATAGTTTAGACATGTTCTAAGGTTAGTTTATTTCATGTTAGCTCTAGTTTAGAATTATTTTCAAGTTTCTATGCGGTCAAAACCCTAGTTGTGAAATTGAGAGCACACCTCTATAAATTATATGAAATCAATGTAATTAAGGTTAGATTTTTATTGCAATACAATACATACAATTGGTGCTTCAATCATGGTGTGATTATTCTGCTATCTTTGTGAAATCTATGAATGTGTCAATTACTCATTTGTTTATTTCAAAGAGCCAGTTGATTGTATGGTGATTCGAATATGTAATTCTTTTAGTTCAGTGTTTACCTTTCCTGCATTGCTTTGTTGTGATGAATTATTTTGAAGATCTCTATTTTTTCAGTGCTTTGAAGATAAATTTATCTCATGTGTGTGTACATCTATGGTGGCTTCGTGATCTAATGAATTTTGGCTTATCATACCTCTATGTTTATTTCCATTGATGATTGCATTTGCCAAGCTGGGATTGTGACTTATTCAGATCTCTATTTTGTGGGTTTTCCTCATCTTCTTGGTATTTTAATTCACAAGGAAACACAATATGGGTTTATGTCCTTAGTTTCCTTCAAAAAATTTCTTTCAAATTCTTGTTACCGTACCTCTTACTTTCTTTACAAATCAGCTACAAAAGTAGATTAATTAGATTAACATTGTTTTCATTTAAAGATCCAAAAAATACAAAAAAAGAGAAGTATTGTTGCATTTTAAAAGTTTGTTTTGCATCCCTTTGAGATATGAACTAACAATGGTCTCCTCATTGACAGATTCACATTTATCTTCAGTTGAGCTATCCAAGCGGTTGAGACCCAATCCAGAAGGAACCTTGAGATTGATTCACATCACCCTTCCAGGAGGGGAATTTGCTTACGTAAATTCCTAGCCATTGTCTGATGTAAAAATGACACTCAACAATATAGTATGTTATTTCTAGTTTGTTGGTAACTTTCCTAATTAATCATTTACAATACTCCATTTGATCATTCCTTCTCTTCTTCTCCCATGAATCACCTATCATAACATAACTTGCTAGATAATTGGATTCATGGTCCCTCTCTCTTCTTTCCATGCTCTCATAGCTATGCTAGTGGGTTAGATCATGGAGTCTTATCTTACCTTTGATGTGTGTTCTTTCTCTTTTTAGGTGACCATGTGTGATTTTGTAATATCTTTTCGAGCATTATCCTAGTGGTTGAGACATTTTGTACAACGAGGTCTCTTCCACTAGTTGAATTGGAATCTTAGTGATCTTTAAGATATTTTTTTTATTTTATGTGTCCTTTCATATGGATGTACAAGTTAAGATCCTTAGTTTTGGCGGCTTGTTCCCTTAAACTTAGCAATATCTTATCTCCTTGTAGTTTTCCAATGATTTTCATTTTTCTCTCTCTTTCTTATGCTTTACTATGAGCATGAGGTGGACTTATACACCTTTTAAAGTGGGGGCTAAACATAGTCCAAAAAAGTAAGCACCCTTAATTAGATACTCATTTTAGCCCTATTTTTATATGTATCAGTTCCAAAATTGGTTTCATGCTCTCCTAATGCTCATTGGACCTTCAAATTAATATTATAGGTTATGTATTGATTAAATTTCTTCAAATCTCAAGGTTAGCTCTTATTTTTAAGTGTGCCCCTCTATTTTTCCTCTAATCAAATAATTAATTTCATCACCTAGGTCATATATCCTTATTTGTGGCCTTTGTGACTTGTCTCAACCTCATAATGAACTATACATGAAAATCCTACACCTACCCTATTTTCCTGACACCCCGTCCAAATGTTTTCTCATCTCTAGGGTACAAGACACCAATGGAATCCTATCCCTAGGAATTGGGGCCCAAATTTGGTCTAGGGCCCCATATTGGGGTATTAGAGGGAGATTTGATTTCATGGTTGGCTTGAGTTATTTTTAAATCTTGAAATGGTGGATTAAATATAAAAAAACCCTATCTATCCTCATTTTTAGTAGGCATTACTATTTTCAAGAATTCGTGATCAATAATCAATCAAGAAATCAAATTTCAAGAGCATTCTCAAGGTCTTTAAGCATACAAGTCTGCAATCCTTCAAAGAATGTTTCTCCTTCTTCATCAAGCATTGTGGAAAAATACAACATCCATCATCCAAGGCTTATCTTTCATGATTTTCTTTTGGTTTTTCATGGAGTTCAAGATATTGCACTTGTAGAGAGGCATTGTGTCATCAAGGCATGAGGTAATTTACAATTTAGATCTAGCTTTTATTTCACATTTACTTATGCATTTCCTTTCTAAAAAGGGGTTTAACTAAGGAAAACTCCTTTAGTCAACCTTCTTCCCCAGTTTTATGTATATAGGAACATGTTACAAAGTTGTCAGATAAGATCCAGAAAGATCATAAACTCTTAGAAGATGCCCAGAAAATTTAGTCAAAAATGCCAGAGATAGGTCACCATTGTCATTCTATCCCCAAGTACATGTCATCATTGTTGTAATGTACCCTGTATTTTGATCCTAGATTTCAACCATAGGTCAAATCTTCTTTCTAGTCTCTATTTCTATATATTTTATCTCTTTATCAATTCGTATCAGTATGTTAATTCTATTTTGGTAACTTTCCTAATTAATCATTTAGATTACTCTATTTTATCATTACATATTTAGTGAAGGAACACTATCCCACTTAGCATTTGAGTCTCTTCTTGAACCTAGTGGAGCATCTTCCTTCTAATTGTGCAATCTTGAAAAGGAGAAGTGATCTACCAATTTGCATTGCTTCTCATTTCCTATTGTACATCATCACATCAAATTTATCATATAAATATCATTTTAATTATCTAGTGTAAAGATGTTCTTCAATTATAGCATTCACCATGCTAGTAGAATCTGTAAGGACACCATGACACATAAGACCATTAACATTTTCTACAATGTAAAGAGGAAAATTAGGTGCTTTAATCATCTCTTTAGGATCAAATATAATGAAAAGCTCAATTTTAGGTTCAAGTTTGGGTTTAGATTGATCAATATGCTGACAACATTTTTGGCTTAAGTACACTCAACATCATAGTCAACATGGGTGGAAGAAGAAGGTAAATACTCGTAGACTCAACAATATTGGTTGAATGAGAATGAAAAGGATTGATATTAATTTGTAATTTTTTGTTGGAAGGTTCTAGGGACTTGTTTCCTTGATGATTAACACCCTCAAAAAATATAGAATTGCAATCAATGAGGTCTTGAATAATATATTTTAAATAGAAAAACTTCTTAGTATAATGGCTAGGTTGATGATGGTTTTGGAAAAAGATTTATGATCAAAGGATTTAGGAAAAGGTTTTGGTGAGTCAATCAATTAATGGCAGGAAGTTATAAAACATTATCATTGATCAACATCAATATAACATTATGGAAATACTTAGAAAGAGGTGTAAAATTATGAGGTCTAAAACTAAAAGACAAAGGAGTCACACCTTTGAATGTCTTTTTATTTTTTGTTAAAACACACCTTTGGATGTTGTTGCCACTTTCTCCTCAACATTGTTTGATGAATTATTGATTTTAATGAAGCCCTTAGGTTTTTTCAATTTTTGAAATGATTGTGATGTGGAATCACTCTTATCAACCAGATCCATTGGAGTGGTCCTCTCAAATTGACTCACTTGAAGCTCATAATTATTAAAAATTGCACACAATTAAGTAAAAGAAGAGAATTTGAAAATAAATATTATATCTAATATCTTTTTGTGAATTAGCAATGAAAATACATTGCACATAAATATCAAGCACGAGATAAGAAAATTGAGCATGAAAATTCTTAAATCTACCAATGAAATCAATCAATTTGTATTTAACACCTTGTTTACAATGTATCAAATCAATCAAAGAAATATTAGGACCAATATTGTTTTGAAATTGTTGAATGAAAGTATTAACTGTTAATATTATTTATACCAACAAAGAGGGGGGGTGAATCATTTGTTCTTAGGTCTAGATGTACCAATTGAACTTTTAAACACTTCAAAAATCCTAGATCTAATCACCAACACAACTCAGTCTCTAAAGTATATATACAAGAAACATATAACATGCAGTCCACTATCCAAAAGTAATTAGCTTGCATAATATGGAAACATTCACATCAAAACATTCACACAAGTATAACACTAGGATTTATAGTGGAAACCTAACTTGGGAAAAACCATTTTGTAACATGTTATTTATATAGTTTCACTCTTCTAAAGTGAGCTCTGTGAAACGCCAACCTTGTTAAAGGTTTACAAACACACTGCTAGGTGTGACCCTGTTAAAGGATTTAAACACTCTGTCCAAAGTGACCTGGTTAAAGGATTTAAGTACATTCCATTAGAATGCTACCTTGGTTAAAGGATTTAAATAATGACTATTAGGTCAACCATGATTAAAGGATTTAGACTAATACAATGATTAGAAATTAGCAGTAGTTTATGATCTAAAAAACATACAACTTACTTTGCAAATAACAGATCCAATTCATGCATAGCTGTTGATTTACTGACTGAGTTCCATTTCCATCTCCATCACTCATCTACTTGAAATTCACTTCAAGAAATCACAACTCTAATTCTTCAGCCTTCTTCTTAGACTTATCAACCAATAACATCAACAACTTTAGCATTTAGCCTCTCTCTATAACCTCGCACTTAGGTTTCCCTTTATACCTCTTCAATCAGGTAGATTCTTCTTTTTCTTCTTAATCTCCTTCGTAGATCTTAGGTTTAGGTCAAATCCATCAAATCCTTCCATAATTTAAGTTCTTTATCCTTCCTTCTAGATACATCTTCAAACTTCTCATTGCATCCATAATAAAACAATTTACCATGCATTAAATTCTCCATACAATCAATTAATAAAGTCAACACAATTTACATAACCCAAGAATTCAACTATATCGGCAGGGAATTTGAATTTTTTCTCTAAATGTAAATTACTAACACTCGGTCAATATTGTGTTCATCTCCTCGATCATCACTGCGTAACTCAGTCATCTCTTCAAACTATCTTCCTCAGCTAACACTGTCTTGTTCAATAATTTTCTGTCCCTCAACATAAACTGATGTTTAGTCAACACTAAATTTACCCACCATGTATTGGTGCTCGATCAACACTAACATCACTCAACTTAAACTAGATTTCTTCACTTTTTCTCGGTTAAGCCTACTTCTATTGTCTTTCTTCTTACTTAGATAAACAATACATTAACTTGATAAGTAGGAGATATTTTCCATAGCAAGTTAAATTGTGATATTTCTATCAGGATTCAATTGTGTAGTTTTTTGAGTCAAAATCATTGACCCATGTTTCATGAGTAGTGGTTCACACAAACCCATCTCTCATGAGAATGAATGGAACACTTAGCACTCATTGGATCTAGGTGATGCTCACAGAGGTGAAGCACTGGGACTTCCCGGGAGGTCACCCATCCTAGTACTACTCTAGCTTGAGCGAGCTTAACTACGGAGTTTCCTCCATGGTTAAACCCACTCTACTTGGAACCCCATTTTCAAAACCTTCACCAAGTGTTATACCTTATGAACCATTCATTAGAAATCCCCTTAAGCTCATCAATTGATAAGTAGGAGATATTTTCCACAGCAAGTCAAATTATGATATTGCTATCAGGATTCAACTGTGTAGTTTTTTGAGTCAAACTCATTGACCCATGTTTCACGAGTAGTGGTTCACACAAACCCATCTCTCATGAGAATGAATGGAACACTTAGCACTCATTGGATCTAGGTGATGCTCACAAAGGTGAAGCACCGAGACTTCCCGGGAGGTCACCCATCCCAGTACTACTCCAGCTTGAGCACGCTTAACTACGTAGTTTCCTCCATGGTTAAACCCACTCTGCTTGCAACCCCATTTGCAAAACCTTCACCAAGTGTTATGCCTTATGAACCATTCATTAGAAATCCCCTTAAGCTCATCAATTGATAAGTAGGAGATATTTTCCACAACAAGTCAAATTGTGATATTGCTATCAGGATTCAATTGTGTAGTTTTTTGAGTCAAACTCATTGACCCATGTTTCACGAGTAGTGGTTCACACAAACCCATCTCTCATGAGAATGAATGGAACACTTAGCACTCATTGGATCTAGGTGATGCTCATAGAGGTAAAGCACCAGGACTTCTCGAGAGGTCACCCACCCCAGTACTACTCTGGCTCAAGCGCGCTTAACTACAGAGTTTCCTCCATGGTTAAATCCACTCTGCTTGCAACCCTATTTGCAAGCAGAGTGGGTTTAACCATGGAGGAAACTCCATAGTTAAGTGCACTCAAGCTGGAGTAGTACTAGGATGGGTGACCTCTCGGGAAGTCCCAGTGCTTCACCTCTGTGAGCATCACCTAGATCCAATGAGTGCTAAGTGTTACATTCATTCTCATGAGAGATGGGTTTGTGTGAACCACTATTCGTGAAACATGGGTCAATGAGTTTGACTCAAAAAACTACACAGTTGAATCCTAATAGCAATATCACAATACATTATCTTATCAATGTGCCAAATAATCAAGTACTCATTGAAGTATCAAATAGCTCAAACTTTCCTTACGTTCACTTGTTATCTCTCTTGCCATAATCCTTTTCACCAATAAATAGATATAGTACTTTCTTAGATATATAAAGATCTAATATAATAAATGCATACAAAGGACATATAGACACCAAATTAGAATAAAATGTTATGGTTCGGGTTCACAAAAATGAACAATAGGAAAAGGGAAGAAATTCTATAGAGGATGATTACTCCTTTTCAAAATTGCACATTTGAAAGGAAGATGTCCCAATAAGATGAAGTAAGAACCTATGTGCTTATAGGATAGTGGCCCTTCACTAAAATATGTAATTTAAAAATGGAAAAGATGAAATATGTAATGTATATGACAAAGTAGACAAGTAGAGACAAAACTAGAAATAATAGACTAATAACTAATTGCTAGAAACCTATAATGACCTAAATAGGGATCTAGAAAGTTGAATTGAACTATGGGTGAAATATGAGCTAAAGTTGTAGGGTACAAAATGTTTCAAATGTTCTATACCTAGGAATAAGGTATTTCAAATATTCTATTCGAAGTAATTTTGACTGAAATTATTTGGGATCCTTCAACTGTTTATGATCTATTTGGAAAAGCTCTAAAAATTCCATAGCCTGTTCTTACACACAAAAAATGGGAAAAGGGTTGTGTAAAACAGGTTTCCCTTGGTCAAACCCTTGTTTAGGAATTGACATTGAAAATTAATTGAAATAACATAAAGGAAAGTATGTAGAAAGGTAAATATTCAATTTACCTTGCATAACCCATCATGGATGAATGTAGAAATCACTCATACCCATGAAGATGCTTGAATTTTTTTAAATTCATGGAGTTGATCTTGGAATGTAGATTAGGAATCAAAGATTCCCTCACAAAATGCATGGATCTATTAATGCCATTCCTAGATCTATTGTGTACATATGCTCGATAATCGCTTGCATTTAAGGAGAGATGAATACAAATGAAAGGAAGGATATTATTTATTTATTGATAATTCCTATGCTTGGACATCATGAGTGAGAAACTTTCTTCAATTTGAAAATATTTCCTTGGGATTTACTTGAATGAAATAGAGAAACTAGAACTTGAACACTTGCCTTCAAATTTGAATCCAATTTCTTGAATGCTTGATCTCTTGAATGCCTTATGAAAACTTGATTGTAAAAGTGTGGATCATTAATTTATATCAAAATGAGGAGAGATAATGTTTTTACATACTTCATCCATCATTTTGGGACTCAAAAATGAGCTAAGATAATTAGAAGATCTAATTTTTCGCTAACACCCTAACATAGGGCTCTAGACCAAATTTGGGCCAAAAAGTGTGGGAACAAAGTGTTTGAATCATTTTGTTCCTAGGTATAAAACATTTGAAATGTTACATTCCTAGGTACAGAACACTTCAAATAATTTTTACCTAGGACAATTAACCCAAATCCAAATTGGGTGTCAAGATGATGGAAAAGATGTAGGAAAAGAAGAAGCGGGTTTCGAGAATCAAGCATAACAAACATCTGGTCTCAAAATAACCAAAATGGAGCCTAGTAGAGTATCTGATTATGAGTGCTAACCTTTTAGGATGGTACACTCTCATGCTCTAAAAATTAATAAATGTGAAAGAAATAATGGAGTAATATAATAATGAGAATATTGAAGAGGCGTGGCTATTGAAAATGAGGAATAAGACCTCAAATTATAGATAAATTTGGATTAATTAGATGGCCAATATTGGTTTGAGACTAAAAGTGAT